>PJEM01015141.1:0-31447 GCA_004023845.1 Helogale parvula | reverse complement strand
TCCAGCGAAAGATGTGCTGGGTCTGCCTAGTCCCTAATTAAGTATGGGCTCCGCTTAGAGCCCGGCTTGGCCGCACACCAGCGGTGTGACCGCCTGGTGACTTAACTGTCCAGAGCCTTACTTTCCACATCTATAAAATGGAAGCAGTAATTTTGCAGGGTTGGTGTGAGGATTCATTGTGATCATGAAAAGAAGCCAGGCACGTAGTAATTGCTCACTAAATGGCACCTATGATTATAAAAAATGAACCAGGATTCACTGCACCGATCTACATCAGGTGTGTTCGTGTTAAGCTGTGGGCTCGAAGCAGGGGGGATAGAAAGATGGAGAAGTCGGAGCCCCAACGCTCTTCAATTTCAAACTCAAAACTCAAAGCGAGCAGTGGCGACAGCCATGACTGGTACAGACAACCACGGTGGGTGCAGAAGGGAGGCACACGGAGTGAGGTCTGGGCTGGGCCCCAAAGACCGATAAGAGCCTTGGCTTGCGGGTGTGATGAGAGAAAATTCTACGGAAGCGATTATTCCTGCAAAATGCCAGCGAGTGGGTGGAGCGTCACGATAGCATTAACCAAGATTTTCATCGGGTGCTTCTGACGGGGCACCCGTTACGTCGCCTCATCTGCTCTTCTCAACAACCACACAAGATGGCCTCCTGTGCCGTGATCCCCGTTGTGTGGACAACTCTGCCCCCCAAACAGGTGAAGGGACTTGCTCAGGACTGCGGGCCTTGAGTGCAGGTTCCTCTGACCCCAAAGCCGGAGCTCTTGATCCCACACGGAGGCGTGCTGGGTGCAGACATGTGGGCACCGTGCAGGAAGAGGTGTGCTGGGAGTGTAGGTGGGCGTGCATGCACGTGGGGGACAGGGGTGCAGCACAGGGGAACTCGAGAGAGAAGGCTTGTAGCAGAGAAAGAAAGAAAACTACTAAAGAAGATTCTGGAGTCCAGGCTGAGGGCTTACTCTCTTTTTGAGGCCAGCTTAGTTCTTGATGCCACTCAACCCCAAGAAGCCCCAAGGGTTATGAGTAACAGCAATGGTCTCGCGGGTCTTGATGACGGGGACAGCTCCGGGGGGGGGGGCGGCACCCCAGGACGGGCACACCTCCCTACAGGAGCAAGAGGCCTCCGACTCCCGTTCTGGGGACTTCGGGGCCAGGCCCAGGCCTCCGCATTGACTTTAACTTCACAGAGGAGCTCAGCAAATCCTGCGAACGCTAAATACCTGGAGGAATGTCTCTCTTTCTCTGGAGTTTTGGCAAACTTATTATCCCAATCAATATCTGAGTAATTAGAATCCCCTGTGATCAAAGCGGGGTGGTTTTTCCCTTTCTTTGGCCTCTTTATAGGCCTCTCTTATCTGGAAAAAGATTTCTTAATCTACTTTCCCTAAACGCCCTGAAGGTGTGCATGCCACTGAGGCCCAGGGCCCCCCTGATCGCTTTTCATTCCCTTCTTGCCCCTGCCCCAGCCCCCAGGCAGTTCGGGTAGGGATCTGTTTCCTGCCCAGCCACCCACAGAGCCCCCCAGGGGATAAGGGGGGAGCCCAGGAGAAAGAAGGAGGGCCCCCCTTCTCTCCGCACCCCGCACCCGGGAGGAGGTGGGGAAGGGTTGGAGGGCGGGGCTGGAGGACCCACTGGGAGAGGCAGGCAAGCCAGCCTGGCCTGGTCCTACATCCTGTCTGCACTCCGTGCTCCCCTGAAGCCCGCCAGGCTCTCAACCTCCCTCGAGGGTGGGGACAGGGACTTTGGGGAATTGGAAGGAAGCAAGTGGGAAGTTTTCTTTTCCGTCTTTGACAAAAAAAAATTGTCCAGACATCCCAGCCATCCATCTGAAGCCATGAGCCCCTCACCCACGTGCCCCCAAGACATCCGGCCGGTGGGGCCCCACCCTGGGCACCTCCGCCAACCTGCGCTTCTCAGCAATGACTGGTTTCTCATGTGGGTCTGGGTGGGTCCCCACCGGGACACCCGCATTGTATCTGCAAGAAACTGGGGTTCCCCAAGGGGGCCAACAGCCCACTAACGAGGGGGAAGGCAGGAGCGAGGGCAGGGGGGGAGGGCCAGCCCTGGGGCCCAGCCTGGCCCGAAGTAGGATTTACAGACCAAGTCGACTCTGGCTCTTGATGACTTAAGAGGTGTGTGCACTGCAGAAACCTAATTACCCCAAAGATTTCTGTTAAGTCTTCTCGGCTTTGCTTCTGAAGAGGCCTTTCCCCCCGGGCACAGGTCTTGCACAGCGGACCCCTGGCAGGACTGGTTTATTGTATTTCTGTGAGGGGAATGCTGTGCAGCCCTGATGCATTTCCCAGGAGAAACTCTGCCGAGGGGGCTCCCCGCACTGCAGCTGTTCACTGGGGAGGGTCGGATCAACGTGGACGGGCTTGCATGCGCGTGTGTCTCCACACGCGGAGGGAGGGTGTGTCCCACGAACACAAGTAATCGAAGCCAGGGCATGCACACTCAGGAGACAGACAGCTAGGCCTGCTGAATACTCACCACCTGGGACATTTTGATAAACATTCCAGAGGCCTTCCCATCCAGCCCCCTGCCTCCAGGCAGATCTGTTCCAATTTACCCCAGACAGCATGGGTTTCTACATCTCAGAGGCAGCAATTTCACCTGCTCCCATGGTAGAATTTTCTAGTGGTTAACAGCCCTCCTCCCAGGGAGCATTTTCCTTCTGGAATTACAAATGTCCTTACTACAAGGGGACTTGGAAGTCATACACACCACGCCTCCTGGTTCAGGGCATTTGATGGCGCAATCCAACGGGCTCTGGAGACATCGCCCGTCCTCTGGCACAGACGCTTGGGGTCTAGGAGGGGATCGGAACACCCTACACACTCCTTCAGCTCAGCTCAGAGCCAAGGGGGCGGCCCTCGGATCAAGTCCAGGTCCCGGGAAGGCGCGTCGATGGTCATAAGAGAATGACAGCGCTCCCCCTAGGGCTGGCAGAGTCCACCTGCCTGTGTGTCTGTAAGGCACACAGGCCGTGTTTAAGAGGCAGCCCGAGCGCCGCACTTCAGGTATTTGGCAGGGAATACAGTCTTGAACTCAGTGCCATGCAGTGTCCATCGAACACCCGCAAGATTGCCTGAAGGGTATGCGGTCCATCCGTCCCTCCAAAATATGAACAATGACCACAGGATGAAGGCAGAGCAGAGATCTACTGGACCTTGTCCCTCTGGTCCCATTTTTCTGAGTCAAAGTGTGGTCTGCGTTGAGGGACGATCCTGGAGGGTCGGGGGTGGAGCCTAAACACGTGAGGACTTGCCACTACCAGAGCCTGCTGCTGAGGTCATTGCTCCTCCTTCGTTAGGTACAGGAGGGGCCCAGGAACGCCCCGTGCCCACACGGCACCGGGAATGTTGGGTTTCTCCTAAAACAATATTCTTTCCTGGGGCCCCTGGGTGGCTCAGTGGGTCAAGCATCGGACGCTTGATTTTGGTTTCAGGTCATGATCTCACGGTTCATGAGTTCGAGCCACAAGTTAAGTTCTACCCTGACAATGCAGAGCCTGCTTGGGATTCTCACTCTCTCTCTGCCCTGCTCACGCACTGTCTCTCTCTCTCTCTCTCTCTCTCAAAATTAATAAACTTTTAAAAAAATCTTCTTTCCTTTTCCCCCTCCTGTCCCTCCTCCCATGTCTCCTTTTCTCCTTCCCTCTCTTCCTCCTTTCTTTTTCCCCCCTTCCTCTCTTCCTTCCTCCCTTTCTTCTTGTTTCTCCGACCGAGCAGGCACTAGGAGTTGTGAGGCTGATCCATCACCTTGCCCGCACTGGCTGCCAGACACTCTCGATCTGAAACCAGCTGAGGTGCTCAGGGCTGGGGGCTCTGCACCCTCTCCCAGCCTCATTCCTGATCCCCCAGGATGTTCCTTTGTTTTTCCATCTCCGCTTCCCCCTGGCTTCTCCTGTGTATCGTCTCATTCCGTTGTCCACACCCGTGTAAGCCTCCGCACTCCGCTCTGGCACAAGGCAGATATAAGGAGGTACATTAATAAATTAATTAATCTGTCTCAACCTGCGCTGCGCACACCAATTATATCCACAAAGGAGTGTGTTTACAGGTCCTGGAAGGCCTCCCGGGCCATGTGGGCCTGGAGCTGAGTCTTGAAAGATGTGTAAGATCCAGAGGTGCAGAAAGAAGTGGGGAAGTAGTCCTTTTAAATTCTGTCCCTTTCACTGAAATCTGCTTCTTCTCCCAGGGCCATTGTGGAGCCTGTCTCCAGGAACTTGGTCCGGTCTAATATCCTTTTGTGAATTTGAAAGCACAGGCACAGAATAAAAAGATAAATAAAGAAGAATCATAAAATCATAAAGGCACGCACCTGGAGGGACTTGAGAAGTCACCTCATCCGAGCCCGTCTGCTGGCAGAAAGGAAGTGAAGGGCCATGGGGTGGGTCTAGTTGCAGATGGGTTGGCCACTCTGAGCAAATTCCAGATGGAGAACCCCGTGGCCCTGACTCCCTGTGAGTCTGTGCCCTTTGCTGAACCCCATGAAGTTACATAACTGGGGTGCCCGTTCGCCGGCCTGACCTTCATATTTGCATTAATGCGCCCTGATCGCCCGCAAAACAGAGAAGCAGTGGATGGGACCTCCCCTCACATAATTTATCCATTTCCAGGAGGTTTCATAGAAGTAGGATTTGGGGCACATTACTCAACCTCACTGTGCCTTTGCTTCCTCATCTGTAAAATGGGGATGATAAGAATATTTCACTCAGGCCATTGTGAGAATTGAAGCAGGAACTGTATCTAAAGGGGCGCCGGGGTGGCTCAGTCTGTTGAGCATCTGACTCTTGATTTTGGCTCAGGTTGTGAGCTCATGATCGTGGGATGGAGCCCCGCATCGTGCTCTGCACTGAGTGCGCAGCCTGCTTGAGATTCCCTCTCCCTCTCTCTCTCTCAAACAAAAAATTAATACAGTGCATATAAAGAACCTGACAAATAGGCATTCACAAAAATCAGCTGTGGTGGTGATGGTGGTGGTGGTGCTGTATTTCCCATGTTTTACAAAGAAGCAGCAGCAGCCCAGGACGATGCAATGGTCTGACCAAGGAAACGGCAGAGCCCCTGAGCTGCTCTGGGTCACTATTTGGGATCCCTGGGGTGGTACAGAGTGGAGGCACTTGGATTCCCCATTTCTCATTCTCACTGTGCCCATCTCCACCTTCTCTCAGATCTCTTCCTGATTCTACGACCGGCCTCTGCCGACCAGCTAGCACCCTCCTTTAAAGATACCGTCTGCCCGAAGACCAGAACCAACACCAAACTGCCTAAGTCAAGGTTAATGCTGGAGATCATCAGCAAAGGAGACTGCGCCATCTCTTTTGGGCTCTTCTATCCGGAACAACTCATGTGAGACTCTGATCAGAGGCAGGATGCTGGGGACAAAGTAATTTTCTAGGAGTCTCTTCAGGCTGAGGACTCCAATGATTCTGTTTTCTTCCATCCCAAGCTCAGGCATCTAAACCTTGTCTCGGGGTCTTGGGCAGGAACATGAACATGGGGGCCCTTGCTGAGTTCGCACTTCGGGGCCTTGGAGCCTCGTCTCGCTCACCAGCCTGAACTACTTTGTTCATTTCCTCTGCCCACCCTGCTTGAGACACTAGCCCACAGGAACAGAAAGGGGCACGCGGGGAGACAGATGGGCAGACGGAGGGGACAGTGGACCACAGCCATTTCTCACAGGGCTACCTTTTGTCTTTACGATCAGCAAAGGGGCCAGTGAAAACTGGCTCTTGCTAAGAGACTCTAGTGTTTGCTCCCGTTGGCCCGCATCGTATCAGAGACCTGATTGCATCCAACTCCCCTGCCCTGCCGTCCGCCACTCAGACCCTCAGTGTTGATCGGCAGCTCTCTAGAGATGGTTATAACGAGGGGCCCGGGGCCCAAGGACAGCTGAGTTGTCCTGCTCGCCGCCACTATATTCCATGACCAACTAACAACCCCAGGCTATAATCCACGAGTCATACAGGACTAGGCAGACCCGCCACATCTTTCGCTGGACGGGTCCCCACCCCAGGCAGCCTGCACACGAAGCAGCATCCAGCTCCTAACATGCTTTGTGCTAAGCGGGAAACAGTCACTGAATAGCCTGGAAAGATTGCAACTCCATCCTGCCTCAGTGTGAGAAATGCGCAGGGCAGCGGAGGCCAGCTTAGTTACCCAGGGATGTAAATATTAGCACGGGCATTACGTGAAAGGTCTTTAAAGGATCCAGACAGCCTGGCCGAGGGGAAGGTGGAGGGTCCGAGAAGTCCAAAAGCAGCCATCACACGAGAGGCCTTGACCTTCCCTCACGCCATATACAAAATGCAACCCCAGAAGGAACATGGACCAAAATGCAAAACTTACATCTCTGAAACCTTTAGAAGGAAATATGAAAGAACACGATTCTGACTCTAGGTACTACCAAAACCATTATGCATAAAAGAAAAAATTGGCAAACTGGATTTTATCCACATGAAAAACTTCTCTTTCAAAGACACTCTCAAGAAACTTAAAAGACAAGGCACAGACTAGGAGACAATATTCCGAAAACGCGTATCTGGCACAGGACTTCCATCTAGAATACATAAAGAACGTTTAACACTCAACAATAAGAAAACAAATCACCCATTAAAAAAATGAGCAACAGACATTTCACCGAAAAAGACACACAGATGGCAGACAATCACACGAAAAAAGATTCAATATTTTTAGTCTTTGGAGAAATACAGATTAAAATACAGTGAGATCTCACTGAGGACCTATTAGAAGGCTGAAATTAGAAATAAATAAATAAATAGCTGGCAATTCCAAGGCCTGGAGAGGACGCGGGACACCCAGAACTCCATTTTTGGGGGTGGGAATGTGACACGATACGGTCATTTTGGAAAACAGCTTGGCTGTTTCCTATCAAGTTAAATACATACTTGTCATATGACCTAGCAATTCCAAGCTAAGTATTTACCATATGAAAAGAACTTATGTGCACACAAAACCTGTATGTGAATGTTATAGAAACGTTTTTCATAATCACCCAAAACTAGAAACAACCCCAATGTTCTTCCTCTAGTGAATAGATATCCAAACGGTAGTTTATATGCAATGGAATCCTACTCAGCAATAAAAAAGAATGAATTACTGAACAACATGGATGAATTGCAAATATATTATGCTAAGTGAAGAAGCCTGACTCAAAAGGCAATATACGATATGATTATATTTATAAGTTATTCCGGGAAAGGCAAACGGTAAGGACAAATCCAGATCAGCGTTTGCCAGGGGCTGCAGGTGGGCAGTGGCTCAATGACAAGGGACACAGGAATCTGGGGGGTGGGGTGGGGTTGAAGGAATCGTTCGATATCTTTACTGTGGGAGTGGTTACATGGTTTTATGCATTTGTCAAAACTCATAAATCTACGCTGGAAAGGGTTCATTGCCCCGATGTAAATTATACTTCAGTAAAAAATAAATAAATAAGTAAAAGGAGCTCATTATTCTTGCCAAACATGACCTAAAAGATGTGTACTAAAAATTAGTATTCCCATTTTACAGTCGAGGAAAAAAGGAATAAAGAGACGGATTGACTTGTCCAAGGTCACAGAGCAAGCAAAGGCTACCGCTGTGATTGGCATCCAGGCTCTGGAAGCCGCGGTGACCGCGCTCGCATACGTGACAGTTGCTTAGCTATGTTGTATTCTTAAGGACATTCAACAATAGAAGGACATTCAGACGACAGAAGAATCCAGAGAGCAGAGAGTAGAACCCCTTCCGCACTCCTGCCCCTGTCCGCACGCCTACTCTAGGGGTAGTCTGTTGACAGCGACTGGTCAGCCTCACACCATGGAAACAGACACTTACAGGTGCACACCGCCTGCATTTCCAGCTCCCCACTCCATCTCCAAGCATGGGAGCCTGGTTGACCTGCAACCAAACAAAAACCATAATAGGTTCCTACCCTCACTTTGTCGTGGACCCGCTGGATGACCCGACAGAAGCCAAGTCATCTCTAGGTACTGGTTTTCTCATTTCTAAAATACAATTAATAATATCCATTTTTAATAAGGACAGATCCCTTACCACATAGTTACAGTTCAGTCAATGCCGTTTAATGCACATGTGTAGACAATCGAATGGCAGCAGACAGCAGCTATGACAGGGGGGACTTCTCTACTGGACGAAGGTGACTCAGTCTCAAGTGTGTCTGAATTCCACACCTATTTTTTTTTTTAACAACCCACGACCCAATCCAAACAAGCAATCTGGGTCCTATGTCACTCCAGGTATGACTGTAGGAATTGAAGGGACAGGAAATACTGAGCCTAGAGAACCAAAACCTCTTCAGGGATGTGATCATTGGTTTAAAATATTTGAAGAGCTGTCATACAGGCAGAGAAGGCAGATCTGTTCCCAGTTGCTCCAGGGCAGAGCTGGAATTAATCTGGATGCAGATTTGGTATCACAGAATAAACTGATCCAGGAAAACACCAGCTGCCCATGAGGCCGTGGGCTTCCCACCACGTTCAGGTCGTCAAGCTGACGCTGTGCAATCATCTGTCAGAAAAGCCACAGCCCCAGCGAGCAGCGTTGGGGGTCTGTGCTTCTCAGTCCAGAGGTGCCCACCCTCGGGACACATGCAGGTGTCCCTGAATGTTGGGAGAGGCCAGCGCGCCGCATACGTCTTCTCATCCTCCCGATTGGCCGAGGGGCCGATGATGCGCACCCGGAACGGAGGCAATACGCCGGGAGATGGTTTCATCAGCTGGTCTTGTGTTTACTAAGGACAGCAGAGGAGAGAATGTCCTGCCCTCCAAAAATGCAGACCTATTTGGATCCTATCTGAGGTCCCTTGGCAGCTGACACCCGCCCATCTGCCAGGCTGGCACCGTGCCCCCAGCACGGGGAGAGAGGGAGCTCTGCTTCCCACTGGTGGGCGCAGGTTCCTGCTGGTTGCACACGCCTGTGGAGGGGGGACCTTTGTCCCAAACAGCACAGGGCACTTGCCATTCCCATGCTCACCCTCTACCCTGCTCATCCCTCCCAGTCCCACCGGGGCCCAGAGGTGCCCAGGAGCTTTGGAGAGTGGGAACAGAGCACCCAGGCGCCGGAGGGGCCGGGGGCTGCCAACTGAACAGGCCTTGCCGCATGGAGCACGTGGTGGAGCCAAGACCACCCAAGGAACGACCAAATGGATGCTTGGAAGGCAAGGCCAAGGCGCTAAGGATACCAATGCAAAGGGCATCACGAGGGGTGTGGGCCATTGAGAGGGAGACGAGATGCTATATGATGCCTTCGGCTCCGTCGGTCTCCAGAAACGAGGAGCAAGAGCCCTGGCGGGAGGCTACTCAGAGTTTTCTACAGCCGGGCCGGGTGGAGTTCCCCCTCCTCTCCTGTTGGATGGTGGCATCTGAGCCCGGGGTCATGCCTGCCCACCCGCCCGGGAGTCTGTCCACCCCATGTTGGCCTGCGTGTGTGTGCGCGTGTGCACGCCCACGTCTGTCTGAGGGTTGCAGCAACGGCATATTGCTGATGCTGCAAAATCGCATAAAGGCTGGGCAGCTAATGCAATCATCCATGCTTCCCTTGTTCCGACTCTTGGATCTGATAGATAAAAATACCCAGGCAAATGACCAGTTTCATGGACTGTTTCCTCTTTTGTCAATACAAGGAATTGTGAGCTATCATCTTGTCCCTCCTCTCCAGAGAGAGAACTCAAATATTTATGACCAGCTTTTATAACATTAATTGTATTTCTAATTGTTTTTCCCTCTCAGTGGGCACTGCCTGCCTCACCCTGGTGGCGATGGGCAGTTCTGGGGTTTATGAAGAGTGTTTTGTCACAAATGAGATTCAAGAGCGGTGTGGAACGCGGCGGCCACATTTCCTGCTTAGTGGTCCTCCTCGGTTCTGAGGCACGGGCTCTGGCTGGGTGCCAAAGGCGACGTGTCCGCCAGGCCCTGTGGGAGGGGTGGGGGTGGCGCTGGCCTCCTCCTCCTCCCCGGGGATCAGGAAGTCAGGGAAGCACCGAGGGCAGCTCCTTGTGCGGGGCACCCTTCCGCTGCAGCACCAAGCACAGCTCCTGCCTCGATTTCTTCACCCGGAAAATCTCTACTCACCCCCTCCCAAACTGCTTCTTGTGTCTCCTCTTGGCAGAGGGGCCCATTGGTGTTTCTTCTTAAGGCTGGAAACGGATATTTAGATTTTCTGATCAATGAACGTGCGGAGATGAGATTGGCGTACGGGGAGCATATGTGACCAGGAACGGGGAAAGCTGAGATCTGGTTGTACGATTATTCATTCATTCATTTGTACATCAAACATTTATCGCAGCCTCTTGCACGAGAGCTTTGCCCTACATCCTGGGAACAGAGCCCAATGCCTCCTCCGTCCCCAAGACCCCTCACCTCGCCCGCCACAGCCGGTTCTTCTACGAAATGGAGGCGGGCCACCAGGACACCGCGGTCCCCGGGAACGTTGCATTCCAAGAGCCATCTTTACAGTGTTCCAAAGGACAGCTTGAAGGACCACGAAAACTTCCGACCACGAGTTGGGAAGACGCTGCTCCACTCGTCTCTGATTCATGACCTTGAACAAGTCACTTGGACTTCCTAAGTTCTGACTTCTCCGACCACAGTACACAAATGAAAGTAATCTCGCACCGCACACTGATTCGGAGGAGTAGAGAAGGTAGCTCGGGGAGAACGCCGTCTCTAAACTAAATGTGCCACAATCTACAGAAGTAAGAAACCACTATCAATAGTAATCAGAGAGGGCCGCCTGGTGGCTCAGTCCAACTCTTGATTTCGGCTTGGGTTGGTCCCAGGGTCGTGGGATGGAGCCCCGTGTCAGGCTCTGTGCTGAGTGTGGAGCCTGCTTAAGATTCCCTCTCTCTCCCTCCGTCCCTCTCACCTGCTCTCTCTCTTTCTCAAATAAAAATGTTTAAATTACAAAAATTTAAATACTAACCAGAGAGCCCAAGCTAACTCTTCTGGTGTCCCTGGGCATGAAGTGGACAGAAAGAAATGGTGTTGGAGAAGGAGTTATGTATGGACGGCCCCCCTTTCCAAAGGACGGAGAGAAATCTTCTCCCCTAAATCTTGGGGAGTGTCCTGAGACTTGGATCGAACTAGCCACCATCCACAGGTAACTCAAGGGACTCAAGCTCCGGAGTAGCTAAAATAGGAACAGTCAAACGGAGTTTAACTCTCTGGTGAACCCACCCTGGGAAGCAGTCTTCGGCAGCTGGTGACATATGTGACCCCAGGCTGGGGGACGGGAGGCGCTGATAAAGGTCACAGAGCCCTGGATCTGATGCCCAGCTGGACTCCAGGAGCCGGTAGAGGAGCAATATGACCGTCTCTGCAGGCGGTCCCCTAAAGGGACCGTGTGGGAATGGCTGCCCCTGAAGGCTTGTCCCCAGACCAGGAAAAGCTATTCCGCAGCTGGGGAGGGCAGGAGAGGGGCAGCAGCAAGAGTGTGACTGCTCCCAGGCCAGCCTGAGCCCAGCCTTTCCACGTCTGCTCCCCACTTCCCTCTCGTCCAGAGGTGCTGGACTCTCATCCAGGACAGCGGTAAGAGGGGAGAAAGGAATTCTCTAAGAGGATGGGGTCAGGAACGAACATTCGAGTTTGACAGCATGGCTCACCTGGGAAAGACATCAGAGGCCAGCTCTTCCGGATCCCTCCCCTCCCTCCCCTGACAGCGGAACAAGGACCTGAGCAAGCCGTGGCTGGGACTCGGATGATCTGTGGACCTTGGACCAGTCTGTTACTTCTCCGAACCTCGGGATTTTACTTCTTAGTTGGTGGATAGGTAGTAACAAAAGCAACTGTCTGACGGTGTTATGTGGGTCATGGGAGGTAATATGAGGTCCTTCACAAAAGTGGTAACGCCTACAGGAAAGCCCATGGGGCTGGAAGCCACAGGACTTGGAGTTAAGACCCCACTGTGCCCCCTGTGTCGCTTGATTTCTTTATTATTATTATTATCATCATCATTAATGTTTCTTTGCTTTTGAGAGAGAGAGAGCACGAGCAGGGGCCTGGGTGGCTCAGTGGGTTGAGTGTCTGACTTCAGCTCAGATCATGATATTATGGTTCATGAAGTCTTTTAATTTCTTTCTTTCTTTTTTAATGCTTTTATATGAGAGACAGAGAGAGACAGATCATGAGCAGGGAGGGGCAGAGAGAGAGAGGGAGACACAGAATCAGAAGCAGGTTCCAGGCTCTGAGCTGTCAACACAGAGCCCAACAGGGGGCCTCAAACTCAGGAGCCATAAGCCGAAGATCATGACCTGAGCCGAAGGCAGATGCTGAATCGACTGAGCTACCCAGGCGCCCCAGAAGTCATAATTCCTGAGTCACATTTTCTTTTCCTGTGCAATGGAAATAACAGTCATGATCCTCACCTCAAAAGGTGATGTCATCCAAGTAAGAAAATAAAAACCTTTGATGAGCTGTGAAGTGCATCTCGATATTAGTGATTGCCCTTCTGAAGAAGAGACTGAGGGCCAGAGAGGCCACCTGACGTGCCCCAGACCCACAGCTACGGTGGAGCCTGAGCCCACTCACAAGGCAGCCAGCCCCTGCCTGGAGGCGTCTGTCCCTCCTGCCCTCCAGGGAGAAGCCTGCCTCCCTTTGACAGCCCAGCCGGCCCCCAGCCACCCTAACCAAATGCAGTGGGGGGGGGGGGGGGGGCCTCCCATCGATTTGAATGCTGCTGTTTACATTTGCCTTCCCTCAGGAGTTAACTAGAGTCCTCCTAGCATTGATTAGCTCTATCCGGTTTCCTAATAGAGTAAACACAGGGCCCCTTGGATATCGACGAGAATTTAACAAATACACCCCTTACAACACCAAAATCGGTCACAGGAAACAGCACTTACACTCACAGGCCACTTCTGCCTGAACCCCCACATGGGAAAGCCCTTCACTTCCCCTTGGGCAGCTGCTGAGCCACCCAGGCAGGGCTCCTGAATCCGTGGGGCTGCTCATGATTTTTCCCTTTTAACTTTGAGGCACCACTGATTAAGGTGAGCCGGGCTGGGTCTGGAGACAGACGTGTGTCGACAAAGGCAAGACAGAAGAGGGGCCGAGCTCCTGCCCCATTCGGGCCTCCAGGGGCTTCTCTGAACCTGTTGGCCTCCGAGTGGAGGCCTCTCCCCACCCCACGCCAAGGGTCACCCTGAGCAGAGATGTCTCAAAGGAAGCCCCAACCTCAAGCAGACCCCTGGGGCCGGGACTGAGCCCTCCAGCCTCTCCCCCTCTGCGGATCAGCCTTGGGCCTGGTCTCCACCAGCCCGCCTTCCCCTCTGCCTCCCGCCCAGCTCAGCCCTGCCCTACCTGGCGGCTCTTGCTCCAGGCGGTGCCTCCGAGCTCCAGCCCAGCTCTCAGAAGGACAGGAGCCAGGCTGAGTAGGGCTGAAGGCCATGTGTCGGTCAGGTGAGCGGGCTTCTTGGCCCCGCCGAGAAATTCTAGATTAGGTTCGAGGCCTATGCTCCGATCTCCCCAGCTTTCTGAAACTAATCATTTTTTCATTAGGCTTTCGAGTTGCTGGTGTGTGCGTGTGAGCGTGTGTGTGTCGGAATAGCAGCAACATAAACTGGGGGAGGGGGAGCCCCGGGACCAGTGGGTGGGGAAGGTCCTAAGGCTTGACCTCTTGGTGCAGTGGGGCTGATCTGGGAGAAAGCGCCCACCCCCAGCAGGACATGACACCCATCGGTTCTAAGCAAACGCTCCCTTCCGGGGCCACCCCGTCTTACCTGCAGGGAGATCTGGAGCCCAGCTTCTCAGAAGGTGCAGTAACCACGGCCTCCTTCTGGAAAGACGCACAGCCTGGAGGAAGGGTGGGTGGGGCAGCCGGTTGGGGGGGAGCGGGACCCCAACCTCTCAGCCCGCACCCGCCCCAGCAGGGGCCTCCCCCAGGCCCCAGGATCCCCAGCAAGATTCCAGCCCCATGGCTTCCTAAGGAGGCACACAAAGGCTGCATTGAGCTGAGCTGTAAATTTCTGCAAGGCCGACCCTGGGAGGAGGCGATTCCTTCCAAGGAGGATCTCTCCGCATGGACTGCTTCCCACACAAGGGGGCCTTTCATCGCCACGCGGTGCTGGGCCACGGGTTACGGGGCGGCCCGTGCAGTGGAGGGTGCTGAGCACGCCCCTGGCTCCCTCCACTCCCCCCTACCCCCCCAAGAGGGCAGCGGTCACACGAACAAACACTTATGCTTGGAAAGAGACTATCCGGATGGCTGCTTCTTTGTTTCCCCCAAGTTTTGGCCTCAGCCCAAGATCGAGTTGAGGGAAGGATGGAGAAGAATAAATAACTGTATCACGCAGGCCTGTTTTAAGTTATGACACGCCAGGAGAAGTGGACAGGGGAGGCGTGCAGAGGAGAGGGAGGAGGGGCCGTTTTCCTCTTCACTGGGGGGAAATGGCTACATTTTCTAATAACAAGTAACTAAAAAACAGCTGAACCTGAAAACTTCAAACTTCAATCAAAGTCACTGTTAGGGAGAAATAGGAGGTGGTTTGCAAAGGCTAGGAAATAAGTGGGGGGGGGAACAATCGGTCTGGAATTAATCAAGATATTAATATTAGAAAAGGGAGCAGAGCAGACAGGCTGTCTCCAGGTTGCTGTGGTGTGCCGAGCCCAGAGCCTGGGCCAGGGTCGGTTCTGGGGCTCCTCCCCTCCCCCTAGGAGAGGCCCCTGCATCAGGGACAAGACCCTGAGTAGGCAGAGATCACACCGGTGTTAACGATCTTCCTCCTCACATCCAGCCACCTTGGCCTCCTTTCACCCACGCCTCTTCTCGGCATCGACAGGCCAGCAGTGTGGGTGGGGACATCTGTCCCCAGGGCCAGACACCCACAGGGCAGTGTTGATGGACAGCTCCGCCTTACAGAGGGACTTGTTTGGTGGGGAACAGACGCGGCGGCTCCTTGTGGCTGTCAAGCCATTTCCTAGCTCTCCACTCATTTAAACTAAAAACCCCAGTATATTTATTCCCTGGTAGACCTGACACACTCCAGCGCTCCTGCCAACTCGCTTTGCAACTTTGTACATATCAGATCAATGTGTGCAATTTAGCAACCGAGAAATGAAGACTTCGGTGAGTTTCAGGGGGTGGGGTGGGCGCAGCCAGGCAGGGGGCTCCGTTCCTACTCAGTGCCCCCCATGCCCTCCTGCGGAAGCTGGCTTGCCCCCACCCACCCGCCGTGACGCCTGAGCCTTTAGAAGGGAAGAAGGTTTTTCGGCCGTGGACATGAAGGACGGCGTTAACCTTGGCAAGGAACGTAACGGCCCTCTTTTCTCAGGTGCCTCACGTATGGAACGTGACCGCGGCCACACGTCCCTATAAAATCCCGTCTGCATGTCCTGCCCTGAAGGGCACCACCGAAACTCAGGCCCCCGCCGCCTCCGACCCCAAAGCTCCCAATTCCTCAGCAGACACAGGAAACCTGGGGACAGGGGACATCGTGTTGAACAAATATAGATGCTATTTACCTTCCATCCGTTTTCCAGACCATTCTTAGAGGAGTATTAAAAAAAAAAAAAAGTTGAACTCAGTTCTGTTGTAAAAGGAGACTGTGTTTAAGGGAGCGATTCCAGCAGGTTCCGGGGGGCGGGGGGTCTTTCTTCACATTCCCACTCTCTCCTTCAAGGGGAGAAAGTGGACTCCTCTCTGTCAGCTGGTGTGGAGAACAGTAAATGGATAGCAGATTTGCCTAAGGTCTGCCTGTAAACTCCCCGGCCCCATAGCAGGGCCGGTCACCCACCGCTGGGCGCACCGTCGGGCCAAACATTGCTCCTTCCCCTACAAACCCTGGCCCTGATGATCCTTTTCATCAGATTTCACTAGAACAGCGACACCAGGGAAAGGGGCATGGTGCATTTTGCTTTGAACTCCACACCCCTGCTAGGAAGGGCAGGCAGGCCTAGCAAGGTCTAGAAGAAGCAGTAAGTATTCGGCACCTGCTGAGCCGAGGGCTCTGTTAGTGCTTTTGTGTTCACTACCGCAGCCCTGCCCCGGCACCACCTTCTCCACCCCTGCGCGGCCCCCTGCTACTCCCCAAACCACAGATGAAAACATCAGGAAGCGGCTAGATTCGGTGATTCACCCAAGGTCACACAACAGCAGAGTGACTGCTCGGGTTCAGATCCGGGTCCCCAGACTCCAACACTAGGGCTCATTCCTTGCAAGCTCCCTGCCGCCTAGGAAAGAAGATGGCGCTCTGGGCACGGACGCCCCTGGACTCGAACCCCAGGTTAAGTCTGGTCCCAGCACTTATTAATGGCATGGCCTTGGGCAGTTTCCCTTTCTGTGTCTCCGTTTTCTCATCTGCAAAACAGAGGACGTGACAGCCACATCCTAGGATGGTCGGGAGGGTTACCTGAGTTAGTGCCGGTAAAATCTGGGGTGACGGCAGGCCTGCAAGAGGCACAGATGGATGTTGCTTACCTTTCTCCTCACCTCTCTTTATTTCCTGAGAGAAAAACTATTGACGATGGTTTATTGTAATTGAACATCCATGTTCAACTGCATGGATCCTCCCCAAAGGTACACAACCACCTGCTCAGAAACTAGACAGAGAAACAGAACGTTCCCCTGCCCCCGGCCCCGCGGCTGTCCTTCCGCCCCTCTCCAGTCACTGTCGCCCTCCAGGGGTAACCACTACCCTGCCTTGTCACATGCACTTGAGTTCTACCTGCTCTGACTCTTCTTTAAATGCAATCAGCACGTCCCCCGTTGTGTCTGATCTCCTTCCTTCACCGTTGTATTTGAAGATCCATCCGTGCTGTGCACTGACCCCCCTCCATCCTCTCTCTTCTGTGTTGTACCCCAGAATGTGTGGATCCTCGATTTATTCATCCATTTCGTTGTTGATAAATACGTGGATGGTTCTCAGCACGTGGCTGCTCTGCCCTGAACCGTTTGCGTGTCTTCCGACAAGCGCACTAAGTCTTCCGGCCAGCCAGAGGACAGGCCAGTAAGCTCTGCATTTCTGTTTTCCAAAGTGGCTCCAATTCGCTTGCCTCCCAGTAGCGTTTGAGAGTTCTGACTGTCCTACATCCTCCCCAGTACTTGGTATTATCTGTCTTTTGTTTTGTTCTGTTTTAACGAATCTGCTGAAAACTAGTGCCCTTTCACTGTGATTTGAATTTACAAGCCCCTAATTACTAAAAGAGCTGAACACCTTTTTTAATGTTGATTCGTCCCCTGGAGCGCTTCTTTTCAGAAAGTCCATTTCAAGTCTTGAATTGAATTGTCTGCCTTTTTTCTGATTGATCTCTAGGGTTCTTCGCATATTCCAGATGAGTCCTGTGACTGATAGTATGTTTTACAAATATCTTCTCCAACTCTATGGCTTACCTTTTTGCTTTCTTAACTGGTGTTTTTGATTAATTGAAGTAATTAATTTTAATGTAGTTCCATTAATCAATTTTCCCCCCTTATGCTTAGGGGTTTTATGTCCTGTCTTAAAAAATCTTTATCTAGCCTGGGTCCTGAAGATACCCTCCTATGGCTTTTTTTTCTAAAAAGCTTTTATTTTTATTTATTTATTTGTTTTAATTTATTTTATTTATTTTTTAATGTTTTATTTATTTTTGAGACAGAGAGAGACAGAGCATGAATGAGCAGGGGCAGAGCGCGAGAGAGGCACAGAATCTGAAGCAGGCTCCAGGCTCTGAGCTGTCAGCACAGAGACCAACGCAGGGCTCGAACCCACAAACATGAGATCATGACCTGGGCCGAATCGAAGGCTTAACTGACTGAGCCACCCAGGTGCCCCTCTAAAAAGCTTTTACCACTTTACCTTTTTCATCTGGAACTAAAACGTGTCTGTTTGGCATAAGTTCAGGATTAACAGCCCCCCACTCCCACCCCAAGTAAGGATATCCAGTTGACTTAGCACCACTCAATGTAGAAGGTCATTCTTCCCCCCATGACATTGCAGGGTCCTCTTTATCATAAATAGGTGACGGAACATGGGTGGGGGCCTGATTCTAGTCTGTACTGTGTTCAGGTGGTGGGTCGGTAGGGTACTATCTTCATTATTCTACTTTCATGCAAATCTTGAAGATAAGTTTTTTTAAAAAACTAACACCAGTATCCTCCCATTCTAGGAACTGAGAAATCGCATACCCCCTTCCTGGTCTCAGGTAGATTGTGCTGGTGTCTAACCATCTGTCCAGTTAGCTAGGTGCGAGGAAGGGACAGAGGAGGGAGGGAGGAGAAAAATATATTGTGAAAGTTTCACCTTCCGACTAAGATCGGGGTGCGTTGTGTCCTTCATGGTGGGAAGAACCCAAAGGTATGAGAAAGTTCACAAAGCAATGGGAAGGGTTGGGCCAAGAGTCAGAATTGCACAGCTCAGTCATGTCTGTCCCTAGCCGCGTGAGCGTGGACAGCCTGGTTCCTCCATGTGAGCCTCTTTTTATTCTTCTGTAGATGGAGGGGAAATTAGATGTCCTCCAACATCCTTTCTATCTCTGAGAGTCTACAGTGACTTTTCGCCAAGGAAAAGAGCCATTGATCTAGGACGTGATCCTCCAAAACTCTAAAAGCCTTTTCCATTAGAGCAATAAAACCATTTCCTATTCTTACTACCCTTCCATGCAATCTGGCTCAGAGTGGGAGGACTCAGCGGGTCTGGATGTCGCCCTTGTATTCAAGAGGAGCTGTTGATGGTCCCACCCCACCCCTATCAGAGCTTCCCCTGACCCCCGCTAGGATTGGTCTCGTATGAGACGTGTGTTACGGTGCCAGACAGACCCAGGCTCCAGTCTGGACTCTGCAACTCAACTTGCTATGTGACTTTGGACCCATCACTGCACCTGTCTTAACCTCAATTGCTTCCCACATACAACGGAGGCTAAGAATATTCACCTCCCTTATGTCTTCTTCCTCCTTAGAAAACCTCTGTAAGGACGAGCCACTATTTATGAACTGCATCGTGTCGCTGAGTTTCAAAAAGTCCCCAGGCATCTCCTCACCTTTCACCCTTTTCAGTTGCTTTACTGCTTTTCATGCCACCTGCCATGAGCCACCCTTTCATGGCAGCAATAAAGTGATCATTCACCTGGAGCTAACCCAAGGGAACGCACCTGCTCAGAGATTACCTGGGGGGTTTTTTGGTAGGAGGTCTCAGATACTTCATTCCAGGGGGGTGTGTTTATGAGGTTATGTGAGGTCAGAGGACTGGGAGCTCATGGAGGAGGGGGGGGTGTGATCGCGATCACAACGTATTTAGCCCAGCGCCTGGTGCGTGGCGGACATAATGGCATCTGCTGGCGTTTCTACGATTCTTATCACTTGTTCTGCTAAAGGTTTCCATAGTATTCCAGGCCTACCCCACCCCTCCCATCAAGCCAACTTGGTGTCTGGTTTAAACAAAACTGCTGTTGGTTATTTTTTTGGCAGGAGGGAGAGAAAAGGAAGAACAGATGGATTGGTTGGGAAGATACCCTCTTTCCTTTGTGCTCTTAGGAGCCCTTCGTTGCCACATAGAAAACAGGGGTCCCCTGTCGCCTGGCTCTCCACGCCTAGACTGTGAAAGGCCCAGAGCGGGCCTCTGGCCACCACCCCTGTGTTTCCACTGGTCAAGAAAGGGACATTTGTTTATCTTCCCCACCCAATCACCGTGTGCTACATAGGGGACTGCCTACCTCCCCGAGATGTGTCTCTGCTAGAAGTGTCCCCCACACCCAGGCCAGCCGCAGGGCGGGCCCTTAGCAGAGATTTCAGAGAGGCCCTCCCTGCTCTGGTTCGGTCTTCCTGGGTGGCCGGAGGGGAGCGGGCCAGGCACACGGGCCCTCAGCAGGGCATCACAGCAGACCTGTGCCTTGCATGCGGTTCCCAGAACATTTGTTTGATCCGTGTCCAGGTTCTCTTAGACATTTGCTTCTAAGCCGACAGCTGAACATAAAAGCAGTCCCAAGTGGCTGTTTTCAGGTCTTCAACACTGGTTAGCCGCAGTTGGGAAATCTTCTTCCCGGTGCCCCTAAGTGAATTATCACATGTTATCAAGTCAGAGCTTCGGGGTGGCCCAGCCGTGGCTCGGCTCTCCTCCTCTGATGATCCATCACCCACTGAGTGGGTTATTAAGACATCTTCTGCCTGGGAGTGTGCGTCAGTCTGCGGCGCGGCTGTCCTTCCAAGCGGGGCGCAGGGGAGGGGTGCCTGGTGTATCTGCCCCCCCACCCCCCCATGTCTGAGCCACACCCCCTGCACCACTCCCTCCGTCCCCCGGGGGGCCCCTATCTGATTACCAATCTCACCTCCAGCCCACACTCCTCCCTGCTGTCGTGCATATTTAAGGGACAACCTCCTCCACACCTGGCCCTCCCAGAGCACGGGAAGCCTGGTCCAGCCCATGGGGCTCATGTTCAGGGACAGATCCACCAGCCCCTCCTTGCCCCTGTGCAACCAGGTCAACCCTGCTGCCCTCCGCTTCTGGGCCGTGTGGCGGATTAGATTGCACATGAATAAGCAATATTCACTTGGCTTCGAAAGCCCAGAGTAAATCCCTTGAGCTGCTGCATGGGAGCAGCTCGGAATTTCCCATCTCTGCCTCCCTTCGTTGCTTCCCCCTCAGCTCCTGTTTCAGCTGAAGGTCTTTTCCCACCCTGGTATGTTTTTGAAGGTAGGTGACTACATTAGAACAGCGCCATTGAAACACAGCATTTATATCAGGAAAACAGACCCCTGGGAGCAGTCCCTTGACAAACAAGGAGGAAAGCTACTTGCGTGCGTCGGCGGCCATCTTACTTCTTCTCCCACCGGAAGGAGGAGGGTCATTCCTTTGCTTGCCACCCAAGCTTCCTGGCCTGACCCCGCCCATGGAGGGGAAAGCCACCCAAAGGCTTCATAGGAGGCACCCATTCCGTGAAGAGCTTACCCTTCAGAAAGATCTGGAGAGGCGAGGCACCCTTGAAGTAGGACGTCCTAGCTCAGTCTGCTATGACACAATACCCCAGACTGGGGGCGCCTGACCAACAGACACTAATGTCTCATAGTTTCGGAGGCTGGGAGTCTAAGATCAAGGTCTAGGTAGGTTTGGTTCCTAGTGAGAACCCATTTCTTAGCTTATAAATGGCCTCCTTCTCCCCGTGTGGTCACATGGCCTTTCTTCGGTGCATGTGGTGGACAGAGCAAGATTTCTCCATCTTTCTCTTCCCAACAGGAAGGGCTCACCCTCCTGACCTCACCTACACCTAATCACCTCCCAAAGGCCCCTTCTCTAAATGTCATCATGCCAGGGGGTTAGAGCCTCAACAGATGGACTCCTCTGGGGACACAAACACCAGCCCGTAACACAGGGAAGGTATGATTGCCACCCACTCACAGTGGGCATTCGACACATACCGCGGGGGTGAAATCCTGCCCCCGCCACGTCGGAGTTGGGGTTCCTTAGGTAGCTTACTTCGTCCATCCCTGCCCCGTTCTCCTCACCCGTCAGGTGGGAAAGAATGCTCTTAGGTGTGATGCTTGTCACAGGTGTTTGGACGTGTGCCTGCCCCATACTTCATGCTTAAGAAACATAAACCTTTACCCTCATTCCATCCTGCCTCCTATGCTCCGCACACCATGGCTACGCCAGGTGCCGGAAAAGGGGATGTTTTCGATGAAGAAGTACCTGCCACCATCTCCATGGTTCTTCCTCAGACCTCGGGAAGGCTCAGTGGGCTCATGTGCACTGATGACTGCTCAGGCTACCTCACGAGAAGAATGGGATGGGGAAAGGAGGGGAGAAAGGGAAGAAAGAGCAGAGAAAGAGAGAAGGAAGGAGGAGGAGAGGTGAGGAGGGAAACACAGGGGAAGAGCTCGCCACAGACTGGGCTGGGACAGAGCTGAGCTCACCGTCCCCTCCCCCGGCCCCACCAGCCTGGCTCACTTCCCCTCCTCACTTCCCTGTTTCTATCGGGGCTATTATCGTTTTCTATTGTCTGAGGCTAAACCTCAGCGCTGTTTCAACTCTTCCCTTCCTTTGGTTCCCCTTGTCAGCCAACCACTGACTCATTGTAGCTCTCCGTGTCTCTCAGACATTTTGTTTTCCTTCCCCAGCTGCTCTCATGGTCCCTGGTTTCACTCACCATCCCCCTCCCATAATCCTCCTGCCTCTAAGCTGTGTCCCCACAACCCCTTCTGCTCAGTGTTTCCCCATTAATTTTCTTAACATCATTCCCACGATATTATTCTGTCTCCAAAATGGACAGTGGTTCCCTTTTCCCGCCGTTTCAGTCTCATTCTCTAAGTTCTCTTCTGGACAGAGACCCCCCTTCCCCCTCAGCTGTCTTCTCCTGGTCCAGGGCGTGTGAAGCGCATTTGCATCACGAATCGTTGCAGTGAGATGACAGGTATGCGCTGCCTGAGGCCAGCGCATGGCAATCATGCACTTGAAAATGTGGCCAGTGCTGAGTTTTTTAAATATGATTTAATTTTGGGGCGCCTGGGGGGCTCAGTCGGTTAAGCGTCCGGCTTTGGCTCAGGTCATGATCTCACGGTTCGTGGGTTCAAGCCCCACGTCGGGCTCTGTGCTGACAGCTCAGAGCCTGGAGCCTGCTTCAGATTCTGTGTCTCCCTCTCTCTCTGCCCCTCCTCTGCTCACGCTGTCTCTCTCTGTCTCTCAAAAATAAATTTAAAAAATTAAAAATTTATTTAATTTGAAATTAAAAGCAGAAGCAATGTAAAATATTTTGGCATTAAATAAGCTTTTATTTATTTATTTATTATTTTATTTATTTTGATTTCTGTCAACACACATTCATTTTAACCACCCGTAAAGTATTCTTGCTGAGCTGTGGTATACGTATTGGAAAAATGCATCATTTCTAGTATCGAGAACACATCACTGATCACGTAGGTGTCAATGGATGGATCCAGTTTGAAGGATCTTGTCTATGTATCTATAAACCAGTGCTACGTGGTTATTTAAATATCATGCAAATAGCATGAGGTTTTTTTTTTTTTTTTATGTGCCGGCTGAAATCTGTAAGACGCATATGGCCCCCATTACTTTCCGGTGGATCGCTCAGCGTTAGCGCTAACACTCGTGGTGGTTACTAGTGAGGAGGACACAACATAGGCCTCCCGGGAGGCGGTCACGGCCACCGCCAGAATGAGTTGGCATCTCGAAACTGGAAGCTCTAGGGACACTGTGAGCCCTCAAGAAACACTGCAGAAACTCGTAGACTTGCCGAGCTTGGTGAGGTCGACAGGCCTGGGACTCAAACCAGCCCTGAATTTGAATCCCAGCTCTGCCTGCTTGGGCCTCAGTTGTTCCATCTGCTAAACTGGACCATGAAACATGGCTGAAGTCAGAGAGCTGTCGTGATAATAACGCCCTTAGCTCACATCGTGAGTGCTCAGTAATGGTTAGCTCCTGGGTGATTGCGGCGAGAGGCATCTAAAATTACTTCTGGAGGCCTGTCGATTCCTCTTTTCTCGGATCCCCAGTCACGTGACGGCCACAGAGGATGACCTTCTGACTCACAGAGATGAGGTTCATTGCAGCAATAAAATCAGCTCATAGAGAAGTATTTTTTACCCATCGACTCAGCACAAAATGCGTTCTCAAATGTCCATCACCTAACCACAATGACCTGCCCTTGCAAATCCCATGATCAGCTCTGAGATCCACCTCCAGGCTCCCTGAGGTGGGGTTCAGGGGTGGGGCGAAGTGGTCTCTGTTCCTAGTTAGTCACTGGGTTAAAAATATATATATATTCGGGAGGCCTAGCCATCCTCCCTTAGCATGGCTCCGGGCTCTTCCAGAGTCAGTTGAGCCCACAGGCTAGACATCAGCAGAACCGTGGCACACCCTGGCTCTCCAGAGAAATGCCAGGCATGAGCCTCCCCACCCTTGCTCCCACCTTGCTCTTTTCCAGACTGGGAGGGGATGCTGAGCCCCTGCAGTGCCAGGCAGACAGACTAACGACCCAGAGGCCTCTGCTGGGCTCCTGCCAGGCAGGGGGAGAGGAAGCAGTGTGCGGCTTGAGTCACTGGAGCCCCAGTTCTGTCCCGGCTCTTCTGTGTGGAGAAGGGAAACAGCCATGATTTCAGACAACACTGGAAGAAACAAGGAAGCAGAAGCCGAGTCCCAGTTCTCTGCAATGTTCCGGGACCCAGAGCCAAGGAGAGAGACAGAGTCTGGGCATTAGGACCTACAGAAGCAGAGAGTAGCCCCAAGGACAAAGGACAAAGCACCACGACATTTGGCAAAGGGACCCACACGGGAACCCTGCTCTAATGAAAGTAACCAATAGGCCCTCTATACCAGGTCTAGGGTGACGCTGTGGGCACCCTGGGGGTGCGGAGAAACATCGCTGGATACCAGTGGGGTTCTTCGTTTCCCAGATCCGGTGTGGCAGGGAGCTGTGAAGTGGTCTGAAAGGAGAGGAATTTCAGGACCCTTACAGTTGTGACTGACACTTTTTTAATAAAATGAAGAAAAGAAGGAATTTATTAAAAGGATCCTGAATATTTCCTATAATCAGAGCGAGGACTGAATAATCAAACGTGGGAAATGCAGCAGTGCTTCAACAGCCTGACTTCGCCCATGTGATGAATTACTCCAAGGGGCAGAGATTACCCATCGCCCAGCCAGCACACATTCTCCTTTTCTTCCCTAGTGACAGAACCACGGTTTTATTGGGCAGCGGCGGATCCCGGCTAAAAGACTACATTTCCCAGCTATGCTTGCAGCTAGGCTTGGTCATGTGACTAAGTTCTGGCCGATGAGCTGTAGGAAAAGTGTTCCTTCTGCAGAGGGAGAGGCAGCTTCCCCCCCCACCCCCTTAGTCTTTCCTACTGCCTGGTATGCAAATAAGATTGCTAAAATCCTTGCACCTTTATTGGCACCAGAAATGGCTCAGGCTCCGGAGCTGGGGAGAGGCCGTGCTGAGGACGGAGAAGTAGAAAGATAGGAGCCTGACCCTGGAGCTCTCTGGCTGGCCCTGTACTGCCTGCTCTGAACCTTTTTCACAAGAGGGATATATATGTCTGTTTTACTTAATCCCTGTTTTTGTTTAGTTTTTTCCACTGCATAGATGGGGGTTGGGGAGGTTGAGTTAAATGCAGCAAAATCTAATCTTAACAGATAGACTACAGTTAGGGTGTTTCCTATTTACAGGATTTTTTTTTTAAAATTTTATTTGAGAGAGAGAGAGAGAGAATGAGGGGGACGGACAGAGAGAGAAAATCTTGGGTAGGCCTCACGCTCAGCAGGGAGCCAGACACAGAGCTCCAGCCCACAACCCTGAGATCACGACCTGAGCCCAAATCAGGAGTCAGGTGCCTGACCAGCTGAGCCCCCCAGACGCCCCTAGTTACAGCATCTTTAAGCAGAGATGGCTGACTAACAGGTCTTGCTGTTAAAATTCACGGAAGGTTCTCAGATGGGCCCAGCCTGGGTCAAGCACTATCCCTGGCCCAAGCAGCTGCGGTCACAGGAGCCTGTCCGGAGAAGGGCCGGGAGCTGGGGCGGGGGTGGGGGCGCTACAGTGGCTGCCACACTGGCCACTGCCCACAGAGGGATGAGTGGCGGGTCTCAGACATAAAGCAGACAACGCCCACACATCTGTCAGAAGAGATGGGTTTAAATGCCCTTAGTTTCCCCACTTCTGGCGCGTATCACTGCCATCTATAATGATACTTTTATTTTGCATAACGCTTTATACTTGAGTGCAAATTACAACCTACGAATCGTTTTCACAGTTATTACCTCCTTGGCTCTTCCCAACAATTCTGTAAGGTACTTACATAACATACCCATTTTACAGAGGCAAAAACTGAGTCTGACTGAGGGTAAGGACCTCACCCGACAGCTCATAGTCAGGAGTATCAGAGCTGTGCCTCAAGCCCGGTTTCTGCCACAGCAACAGACGTGGTGGTCAAGCAGCCACTCGGCTTCCCTACAGAGGGCCTGGTTTACAGGTGACACACCTCCTCCCCCGTCCCCGCCGCAGCCCCCTAAAAATGACCCAGCTCCGTAGTCTTGACACTTAGAATCCAGCTGGCCAGGAGGATGGGAGCTATGTACGATTATACAGGGGCACCTGGGTGGATCCGCCCGGTGAGTGGTCATGATCCCAGGGTCGTGAGATCGAGCCCCGAATCCGACTCAGGGCTGGGTGTGGAGCCGCCTGGGGTTCTCTCTCTCCCTCTCCCCCTGCCTGCCCCTCCTACACAAATTCTCTTTCTCTCAAAATAAATAAATAAACATTAAAAACATAAAAGCACAAAGCAGAAGAGCAACTGTAAATTAAATAATGTCTCCAGGAGGGATGGATGTGTAAGGACAGCCCGAGGGCGAAGTTAGGCTCGGGCAGAGCCACACTGCCCACCCTCGGGGAGAGTTGGCCATGGACCTGGTGTTAGTCCGGAAGTCTTTGAACCCGGCAGCCGGCACAGCTGTGAGAGCAACCAAATCTTTACTGGGACTTTTTTTTTTTTAAAGAGCTTTTGATTAGGCTGAAACATTAGTGTGACTTATTTTCTCAGCTCCGGTAACTATTTAATTATCAAAAATAATGGTGTCTTTTTTTTTTTTTTTTTACCTTTTTGAATCTAAATCACAGTGAGAATTTTATTAAGGCTCCCTTGGCAGTGAATGGCATCCTAGTGTGGCATCTTTTAACTGACATCCCTATAATTAGAAGGAATTGTCTTTTCATACCACAAATTTGAACTGGCTAATTGCTCAATGAATATTTAGCTTGTTAGGTAGGCAAATATTGTGTGAAGGGAAGAACTTTATTGAATAAGTATTCAACCCAGAAAACTTCCAGGACTCAGCTGCGGTCCGTTCCGTCTGAAGTCTTCTCCGCCAACCCCTGACCCCGAGCGTCCCCCCGCCTCTGCCATCTCAGACTCGCACTCCTACACTCACCCCCCACATGTTCTGGCACTTCCGGGAAGAGCCCAAAGGCTTTCTAGTTGTTGGTTGGATTTTCACATTTTTATTTCTTAGTAACACATTCCTAAAAATATTTCCAGCATTCACAAATGTTAAAGAATGGGATGATAAATACCCTTGTGCCCACCTCCTCGCCTGATACATAAAACATGATCAATGTAGTTGGATACCCCTGAACGGCCTCCCCCCCCAAAACTCTCGTCCTCACCCCGTACTCCCACTCTCTTGAATTTGGCCATCTTGAATCTGGTGTTTATATTCCTATGTATTATTCATAAACAGTGCATGGTATGGTTCTGCATAGTTTACAGCTTTTATAAGTGGTATCACCGCGTACAAATTCCTACTCAGCTTGCTTTTCTAGCTGCGTGGGGTTTACAGGATCATCCATGTCGACACGTGTCGGTCTCCTTCGTTTACTTTTATTACTGGAAAGAATTCCATTGGATGAATATTCTACAACGTATTCATTTTCCCGTTGGTGGAAATTTAGGTTGTTTCTTTCTTCCCTTATTATTTTTTGTTTGTTTGTTTTCCTACCATAAACAGTGCTGCGGTGATTCTCCGGGTATGTGTCTCTTTACACACTTACATAAGTTTCTTCAGAGCATATGCCTAGAGTTGAGTTGCCGGGTTGTAGGGAAATGTATCTTCAGTTTTACTAAATATTGCCAAACTTTGGCTGCTTGGGGAGCAGATAAACCACCGGAAAAAAAAAAAAAACTGAGGCTTTTAACTGGTTTTATGGTCTTCGTTTTGAAGGACTGCGTAGGCATTCCTTTCTAATACTGCTCCCCATGGCTCCAGTCACTTTCCAGAAGCTTCTGTGGTGTTCTCGAAGGATGCTGGTCTGGGGGAGCTGCCCGTCAAAGGCCCAAAGCCACGGCCCCGATGGGAAGGCTGAGTGGGCGTCCCTGCTTCGTCTCCAAGCTGGCGTCTGAGCTCTCGGAAGCTTGTAGCGGGCAGAGCAGCATTGGAGCCGTTCTGCCTGACACCTGCTGCCAGCGTGGGTGGAGGCCCTCGACTCGTGCCTCAGCTTCCGAGGGATTCAGCAGGACAGCACAAGGCCTCAGGACACTCCGAAACGGCTCCGAGGGAGGACTCCTTGGTTCTACCATCCCAACGCAAGAGCAGGGAAGTCAAGGATTTGCCCTCTCCAGAGCCTTCCAGATCAAAGGAATGGACGACCCTCTTTTGAAGGATGGGCAAGGGCTGTGCTCTGCGGAGATGGGACTAGGGAGACCATGGCGGGGGCACAGGTTGGCCTGGCTCCCCAGGAACCACCTTCTATGAGAAGTTGCTGAGTCAGTCCTTCATCAAAGTCTCAAGTGTCAGGGGGGTTGGGTCCTGGGCTGGAGAGCTGGCCCCAGTCTTCCCCGGCGCGGGCTGGACCAGGCATCCGGGAGGCAGTGCGGCCCCTTAATCCCAGGCCTGGCCAGCTCTTCCGGGAGGACCGGTTCCTGCCCCTCAAGCACATCACACAGGGCCACGTCTACCACAGGCCTGGCCCGGTCCCCCGGGCTTCCGGGGGTGGAACACCAACCCGGAAGTGGCCTGCTTGACCTCCAACCCTCCAGGCCAAGAAGGAAGCACCCAGCCCTGAGACACGAGATGCTCCCTCCAAGTGTGCTGCCCCGTCGCCGCCCAGCCCCTCATGGGACCCTGTCCCCCGTCCTGCAGCTGGACTCTGTGGACCTGGGGGCTCCCCTGGGGAGGCCGAGGCACCGCCCTCAGTAACCGAGTCCTCACTTCCACCCGGAGCTCCTTCCACACCCTGTGGTCCCGCCGGAACTCGCCCTTCTGACCCGCCCAGGGAGGCCCGAAACACAAGCCTGTTCCCAAGCCACACGCCCAGTCCCAGAGTGGGTTTAGAGAGAGGGAGGTGCCAGGGCCCTGGGGACTAAGCCCCAGGGGGCCGAGGGGAGCCCTCGCTGGCCCCCGCCTTGCGCTCCCCACCCCCACTCAGCTCCACAGCAATGCCCGAGCTCATTCCATCCAATCCTACTTTAAAAAAAGAAAACCCGGGAAATAATTACTTCAGTCAGACATTATTTACTTAAGTAATTCTTTACTCAAACGTCTTCAGGCTTTATTTTACTAATACTACATAATTACGTAATTGTGTAATTAGGAAGAAATTAAATGACAAATGTTTGCTGAGAACAAATGGAGAAAAAAAATAGATCCTTTATTTCCCTGCGTGTACTGGGCTCAATACATTACATCTTCTTCCCCCTCCTGCCAGGAAGCCCCCTGTTCCCCCTCCCCTCCCCCGTCCCAGGAGGGGGTCTCGCCCGCATGACCCCCCACTCGCAAGGAGGAGGGTGGGTGGGTGGGGGCCACGGAAGTCAAGCCTTGTCTGCTTGCTCGGAGCTCCGTGAGGCTCCAACCCACGGGAGCCCGAGAGAAGCCCGCCCAGCTGGCCCCGAGGATTATCCTCTGTAAGTAAAGGCCAATTCAGCTCATCCTGCAGGTCTGCTCCCAGGGAGGCCAGCTTCCCAGGCTGCAGGGGGGAGGCGGAGGGTCCACAGGAAGAGGGAGAGGGGAGCATATCTGCCCCACCGCCTTCACAGACACCCACAGCGTCTGCCTCAAAAAACTACCCAAGGAGCAGGCCCAGCAGGCACCCCAGGACTGCGCTGCCCACACGGGGGACCCGGTCACAGGGACCGCCACGCCTCTTCCCCTCCTTCCCTTTTCCAGCCTCAGCAGCCGTGGAAGCCAGGGGAGGTCCCCGCAGGTAAAAAAAAAATTCAATCAATCAACCACCCACCCAACACCCATGGAGCGTGTCTTTTGTTTAAATTCTGAGGGGGACACAAAAGAGCAGGCAGGCCACGGCTGTGCTCATTAGTACGTCAGCTCCTTGGAACGTGGCGTGTGGAGCCTGCTGTTCATAGTAGAAAGTTTCCTAGACCAGCTTGCCATAAAAAAAAAAAAAGAAAGAAAGAAAAAATTGCTTATAAATACCCACAGTGTCCAGTACCAAGAAGGAGGGCTCATTCTGTGCACGAGGTTGCGGAGGCTCGGGCCCCGTCTTCAGCATTACCGAACGGTGCCCCTGGACAAGGTACTGATTGCTGAACCTCCCTTTGCTCATCTGTAAAATGGGCACCATGCACACCCTACAGATTAATGTGAGGTTTAAATGAATCGATAGCAAGGAGGCTCTCGGAACAGCACCAAGTGTTCAATAAGCCAGAGCCAGAGCTGCCACGTGGAAGTAGAAAAACCAGGGCCGGCAGAGCAGGAGGGCAGTGCGGGGAGTCCCCAGCGTGGCGGCCTCCCCCGGTCCTTCCCCAGCACTGGGCCAAGGATGACTCACCCTCTGAGGGCAGGGCCAGCAGGGCAAGAGGCTGGGAAATGATGAGAGAAGTAGTAAAGGGACTTGGGTTCAGGGGACAGAGCCCGGAGCCCCGAGAGAGACACACTTCTGCCCCGAACCTCTCGCGTTGGCGGCCAATTGGAGAGAAGAACACAGGGCCCCATTCTGATGTCCTTGCAGAAGATACTTTTGGAGATTCTGAGATCTCTTTTCTCCCAGAACAAGGGGGACCAAGGGACACAAGTGACTTTCACCAATGTCTGTATTCATTAGTTGCATAAGAAACAGACAAAAGCCACATGTGATCACTAGTGTTGGGTCTTTGGGTATCTACGGAGGGGAAGCACTTTGCACCAAGGGGAAGAAACCGGGCTCTGGCCATCGCAGGGTGGAGGTGGGGCGGGAGGCAGGGGTGAGGGGATAGTCGATGCGGGCAGGGTCCCCTCAGCCCTTAGGACGGCAGCAGGAGGAGCCGGAACCGAGCCTCCCCTGCTCCCCAGCCCTCTCACTCTAGAAAGAGCGCGCGCTTCAGTCTCTGGCCCCGCTCAGCAACCTGCCACCTGAGTGACCTTGGGCACCTTGTGCAGACTCTCCGAGCCTCAGTTTCCCCGTCCATAACTCAGATCTCATGGAATGATTACATGATCCTTCCTGAGATTGTTAGGAGGATTGCAAGAAATAATGCATTTTACAGCACTTAGTCCAAGGCCCTGGACCACACTAAGAACCTAATAGATTGTCATTCATTCGTTCATTATCATTTCATGGAACTGCTATGGGTCCTGCCACCACAGAGCAGAGCCTGGAGACAATGTCAGGCCCGGGAGCCAAGGGAAGAGGTGAGTTTCTGGCCGCTGCAGGGAAGGGAGGGCTGCCCAGGGAGAGGCAGGATTGAGGGGAAGTCTCAGCCGTTGCAGAAGATGAGGGAGTCCAGAACCCTGTGTGGTCTCCGTCCCCGGGCAGCGTCCCCCCATAAGAGGCGGTTAGAGGAGGTGACTTCTGCATAAGACCGACTTCCACCACCGCTTTCCTGCAGCATCCTCCACACAGCGTCTTAAATTTCTAGAAACCCCTCTGAGGTCCTTAAGTTATAATCCACGGGGGTAAGAGTCACTCAGTTTCTGTCAGAGGCTCGCCTCAGAGAACTGTGTTTTTCAGGTTTGCCTGTTCCGAGGTCCGGCAAGCCCAGCTGCTCGCGCCCCGCCCCCCTCCTCGGTCT
>PJEM01015140.1:18959-31558 GCA_004023845.1 Helogale parvula | reverse complement strand
GGGATGGGGAAGAGGGTGGGGGGATTCAGGCTGAAGGGTGTTTGGGGAGTGTGGGCCAAGAGCATAGGGACAGTAGGATGGGAAACAGAATTTGGAATGGCAATGCAGATCCAAAAAAGCCATAACGTAAGGAATCTCTGCCCATTTGCCCTGCCTCTGGCAGAAATTATCTAGGTCGGTGAGAATTTGGAAATCAAGGGACCCCTCAGGGGCCATTGAGATTGACTGTCCAATTTGTAGAGGAGCAACACAGTAGTGCAGAGACAGACTAGGTGGTTGCAGTGGAGGTCATTAGCATAACCAGGAGTCGGAAGTTTTTCAGGAGACATTGTAAGGGCGTGAGCATAGGTTCTGGTTTAGATTTGTTGTTCCTCATTCTAAAGCCTCAGAGAATCGCAGGACAATAAAGGGCATCCCTAGATTGTTCCATTGATCCGGAAGAGTTCTGGGGCTTGATCAGAGACATCTCTCTTGTGACTGGCCAGGACTAACGGCCAGAGGCGTCTGGGCTGTAGGGCATCTCCCACGACTGAGAAGCCAGAGAATCAGAAAGGATTCTGACGCACATAAGATTATAGACAGGATCCCTGGAAAGTCTTATGTATGTAAGGAACTTACCCAATTAGCTGCTGAGTTTTGCAGGAGGGCTTCAGCCTGGCAGTGGCAGTTTTCTGTTTTTTTCTTTCGGCACCAAGGTGAGGTCTCCAATTAGATCAAAGGAGAGCACTCTGCAAGGGAGCTCTTATCTCCTTTGTTAGGGAACTTTGTATAGGCAGAAACCAAGTAACGGGACAGGGAGGTGGGAAACTTAGGAGGAGATTTGCTGCGTCCACCTGGCTGCTCTCCTCGTCGACAATTAGTTGGCTCTTGGCTTTGACAGGTCAGTATAAACCCCCGACACAGACCAGGACCAGGTCCGGAATCTGCCCTTAGTCATGCGACGCCACCATGGTACTGCAGGTTTGGGGCTCACTCAAACTCCACAGGATCTAGACTGGTGGAATTACAGAGACAGTTCCACATACATGCACCCACAGAGAGGCCACGCAAGAGAGGAGTGGACCCTTTCATGAACCTGGGGACTCAAAACTCCTCTCCCGGGTTTGGCACCAGATGTAAGATTTAGTAGATGGAGGCAGAGGTGAGAGAAAAGAAAGATCAAGTTATGGAGCCAAGAGAGCCTTTATTGAAGTCTCCAATTCCCAGGCGAGGTTCTATGACTCCGGGGTTAGGACTCAGGGAAGTCGCACCAGGTACAGAAGAGCAAGGTGTTTTATGAATGCAAGAGTTCCGGGTTTGACCTCAGGTGGGCAGATAGCCAAGTAAGGGCATCTTTGGACTGTGGCAGGATAGGATTGGCTGTTCACTTCTATGGTGTGGGGGATGCTGGAATTCCATGGTGAGATATTCCAGTTTGAGGCATTCCCGATCGAAGAGTGGGGGTCGTTGGTCCCTGGCGGTGTCTGAAACTATTCTCTGACCCGCAATAAAATGGCCGCTTGGTCGCCTTCCTACAGTAACTCTTACATATTCAATTTCTTCACTGGTTATGGGTCTGTTCAAATTTTCTATCTCTTCCTGTTTGAATTTTGGTAGTGCATGTGCACTTAGGAATTTGTCTATTTTTTTAGATTGTCCAGTTTGATGGCATATAATTTTTCATAGCAATCTCTGATGATTGCTTGTGTTTCTGAGGGAACTGTTGTGATAGATCCATTTTCCTTCATGATTTTGTCTATTTGAATGTTCTCTCTTTTCTTTCTGAGGAGCCCAGGAAAGTAGAAAGAGAGCAGGAAGAACACCCCAAACCCAGCGAAAGAAAAGAAATAATAAAGATCAGAGCATAATTAAACAAGATGGAAGCCACAAAAACAGACCAATGAAACCAAGAGTTGATTTTTTAAGTATAAATCTAACAAAACTTGTAAATGGACCTATTCTCTAGATAAAATAAACCAAAGAAGACATAAATAAATGAAGAGAGATTTCAAGGTGTATCATAGGAAAGATTTCAGTTTCCCACAAACTGATTTGCAGAATTAATAGAATGTCAATCAGACTCTTAGCAAACATTTTTGTAGATCTGGGCAAACTGAGTTTTAAATGAATATAGACAAAGGACCTGAAACATCCAAAGCAGTGCTGAAAACCAAGTTGGAGGGATCACCTACACAGTTCTAAGTCTTAATATAATTACAGTAGTAAAAAACAGTGTGATCCTGGCAAAGGAATAGATAATGAGACAGAACTGGTCTCTGTGTGGAAGACCATCCACACACACACATTCAATAGGGTTTTGACGGAAGTGCAACCAGCCTCAAGGATGTGACAGCACCGTATACTACAAATTCACCTGGAAAGTGGGGTGGGCATCTGTGGATGCTAATTGTCTTTATCCAAAGAAAAGTTAAATTTCTCATATTTTTATGATAGGAAGTAGGCTTGCAGCGTGGAGTCAGGTGCCCGTGAAGTTGGGCTCCCTCTGTCCCACAGACACTGTGTGATGGGGTGCCACCTTTCCAGATGGTGACATTTCAAAGCCATGGTTCCCAGGTCCTTGAGGGAATGTGTCTCAGTGATCACGCTGTCAACAGGTCAGTTCAGCTTAAAAAGTCTTAGGTACATTTCAAAGAAAAGCAGAGAAAGAATTCATAGTCTCAAATTTTCTGCGGAAAGGGAGGGATGAGTTCTCTTTATCTTTCTTGCAGTAGGGAAATGACTTTTTGAAAGAGTGAGATAGACTGAGCACTTGCATGAGCAGTGGTGGGGCAGAGAGAAAGGGAAGAAGAGAGAAGCCCAACCAGGCTCTGAGCTGTCAGCACAGAGCCCAGTGGTGGGGTTCGATCCCACAAACGATGAAATCACGATCTGATCCAAAGTCAAAAGAAGGACACTTCACTGAATTTTTTGTTTCAATTTAGATTTGTATTTACCATGATGCCTCTCGTTCCCTGGCCAGATGGCTGCAGACGGTATTCCTCCACAGCAAGGCGGTGGTGGGCCATCCAGAGGGGGCTGGGAGTTCTTCCCACTGCCTCCCCAACTCTCTGGGGGTAAGTTCAGCTTCCCATATGCCCTAGTGATCCTGGCATTCACAGACCTTCTTCTGGGAGCCTCTCTGTCCCTAACTCAGGTTCTTAATCCTGACACACCTGTGGGAGTGGTCTCCAGGAGTGGCCCATCAAGTAATAGTGTCTTATCAAACACATTGAGAAAGTGTTCGATATCTCACCAGGAATGTCGTTGTGTGTTGAATGTATGTCTATTTATAAAAGAAGAGTCAGGTTTCCATATGCCCTTTCTCAAAGAAAGTTAGCTTCTAGTCACATTTGCTATGGGTTGTAGTCACAAATGCATCTTGAGTTATCAAAAAATTCTTCTGCACCTACTGATGCTTTTTTCCTCCTCATGCATGTTAACATGGTGAACAACATTGATTTTTAAATGTTAAACGTTAAACTATCCTTTTGCCCACAAAAAAATCCTATTTGGCCATCTTGTATTTTCCTTTTAGTATGTAAATTGCTTTGCTATTTTACACATTACATTGTTTTTGCTTTATTGTTTATGAGACACAATTAGTCCGTAATTGTTCCTCTTGTAATGCTCTCCTCAGATTCCAGCATCGAGGTTGCAGGGTTGTTATGGAGGAAACTGGGCAGTGCTCTTTGTACAGCCGTGCGACACCAGTATTATTTCTTTCTTAAATGACCGGAGTAATGTGCCAGTAAAACTGAGATGAAGTGTTGTTTTCCCTTTTTTGACGATAAGTATTATACTTGTGGTTTAAATTTCTTTAGAAGACACTGCACCATTCGTATTTCTGTTGCTTTCTGTGCCAGTTTTCCTAAGATTTATGAACTTTTTAAGTCAGTTTTATTTAATTGTTCCAATTTATTTCCACAAGTTTATTTAGACTATGTCTTTATTACTGTTGTAATATGTATTTGTAGGACCTTTCACGGTGTCCCCTTCCTTTTTCCCCTTAGGTGGAACTTCTGCTTTCTTCCTTTTTCCCTCTGTCACACTAGGTATGTATTAATTTTATTAAGCTTTTCCAAAATTAAACTCCAAGAATTATTTCCGCTTCTGTATGTATTTTTCCTATCTCATTGCTTTTTAAAAAACATTTTTAGGTATACTAAACACGTATGTATGTGTACATGTGTGCACACGTTATCACGTGCAAAGTGTACTGATCTTTAAATCGTATATGGGCATGTTTGTGACCACAGCACGTATCAGCATCTACAATTTTGCCCTTACCACAGCACAGCATCTTGCCACTCACCCTTCAGCACCCACTTTGCTAAAGTTAGCATTACTCCAGTTCCCATAAGATTGGAACTCCTTCTTCTTCAGCCTCATATAAATGAAATCATGTACTTTTTACTTATATGTCTTTGATTTCATCAAAAGCACATCTGTATGCTGGCGAGGATGTGGAGAAACGGGCCCCCTCCTACACTGTCAGTGGGAATGTAAACTGGTGCAGCCGCTCTGGAAAACAGTGCGGAAGTTCTTCAAAAAATTAACAATAAAACTCCTCAATGACCCAGCAATAGCACTACCAGGGATCTACTCAAGGGATACAGAAGTGCTGATGCATAGGGGCACACGGACCCCAATGTTCATGGCAGCACTTTCAACCAAAGCCAGATCATGGAGGAGCCTAAATGTCCATCAACTCATGAATAGATCAAGAAGATATGGTTTATATATACAATGGAATACTACATGGCAATGAGAGAGAATGAAATCTGGCCATTCGTGGCAATGTGGGTGGACCTCGAGGGTGTCATGCTCAGTGAAATAAGTCAGACAGAGAAGGTCAGATATCATATGTTTTCACTCTTAAGTGTAACAGGAGAAACTTAATAGAAGACCATGGGGGAGTGGGAGGGGGGGAAATAGTGAGGGAGAAGGAGGGAGGCAAATCATGAGAGACTCAATACTATAAATAAACTGAGGGCTGCAGTGAGAGGGGGAAAGGGAAAGGGAGGTGATGAGCATGGAGGTGGGCACTGTTGGGATGAGCACTGAGTGTTTTATGGAAACCAATTTCACAATAAACTACTATTTAAAAAAAGAATTATTCACCATGACCTAATGGTATTTATTCCTTGGATGAAGGACTGGTTCAATATCTACAAGTCAATCGATGTGATACATCACATTAATTTTAAAAGGAACAAGAACCACATGATTCTTTCATAGATGCAGAGAAAATGTTTGACAAAATGCTTGCTAAAAACACTCAGAAAAGGAGGGATAGAAGATTCATATCCCTAGATCATAAAAGCCATACACGAGAACCCCCCCCCCCCCAACTAATATCGTCCTCAATGGGAGAATACTGAGAGCTTGCCCCCTAAGGGCAGAACACAACAAGATTGTCCTCTTTCACCACCGTTAGTTAACGAAGCATTGGAAGTCCTAGCCACTGCAATCAAGCAACAAAAAGAAATAAAAGACATCTGATCATCAAGGAAGAAGTCAATCTTGCTGTCTTCGCAAGTAACACGATACTCTATATGGAAAACCCAAAAGATTCCACTGAAAAAAACTGATTTATGAATTCAGCAAAGTCACAGGATATAAAATCAATGCATAGAAATAGGTTGCATTGTTGTACACCAATAATAAAGCAGCAGAAAGGGAAATTAGGGAATCAATCCCTTCTACAATTTCCAAAACACATAGGACTAAGTCTAACCAAAGAAATAAAAAATCTTTACACTGAAAACTACAGAAGACCAATCAATGAAATTGAAGAAAACAAAAAATAAATAAATGTTCCATGCTCATGGCTTGGAAGAAGAATTATTGTTAGAATGTCAATTCTACCCGAAGCATTCTACATATTCAATCCAATCCTTATCAAAATAACACAAGCATTCTCAACAGAGCTAAACCAAACAATCCTAAAATTTATATGAAACTAGAAAAGACCCCGAATAACCAAAGCAATCCTGAAAAAGGAAACCAAAGCTGGAATCATCAAAATTCCAGACTTCAAGCTGTATTACAAAGCTGTAATCACCAAGACAGTATGGTACTGGCACAAAAACAGACGCTTAGATCAGTGGAACAGAATAGAGAACCCAGTAATGGGCCCACAAAGGTATAGTCAACTAATCTTTCACAAAACAGGAAAGAATATTCAATGGAATAAAGGCAGTCTCTTCAGCAAGTGATGCTGGGTAAATTGGACAGCAACATGCAAGAATGTTTACCAAGACCACTTTTGTACACTAAACACACACACACAAAAATAAACTCAAAATGGATGAAAGACCTAAACAAAAGACAGGAAGCCATCAAAATCCTAGTGTAGAAAGCAGGCAAAAACCAGTTTGACCCTGGGCACAGCTACTTCTTATTCAACTTATTAACACATCTTCATAAGCAAGAGAAACAAAAGCAAAAATGAACAAATGGGACCTCATCAAGATAAAAATCCTCTGCATGGTGAATGAAACAACCAGCAAAACTAAAAGACAACAGAATGGGAGAAGATGCTTGCAAATGACATATCACATAAGGAGTTAGAATCCAAAATCTATAATGATCTTATTAAACTCAACTCCAAAAAAACACAAATAATCCAGTGATAAATGAGCAAAAGACATGGATAGACACTTTTCCAAAGAAGACATTTAGATGGCTAGCATACACATGAAAGAAAATGCTCAATATCACTCATCATCAGGGAAATACAAATCAAAACCCCAATGAGATACCACCTCACACCTGTCAGGGTGGCTAAAATTAACTAAGACAACAACAGATGTTGGCAAAAATGCAGAGAAAGAGGACCTCTTTTGCACTTCTTGTGGAAATGCAAACTAGTGCAGCCACTCTGGAAAAGAGTATGGTCATTCCTCAAAAAATTAAAAATAAAACTACTGAATGATCCATCAGTTGCCCTACTAGGAAAACATCCAAAGATAAAAGTGTTCTGTTTCGAAGGGGCACATGCACCCCAATGTTTATAGCAGTACTATCAACAATGGCCAAAGTATGGAAAGAGCCCAGGTGTCCATCGACAGATGAGTGGATAAAGAAGATGTGGTATACATTTACAGTGGAGTATTTCTTGGCAATCAAAAAGAATGAAATCTTGACATTTGCAACCATGTGGATGGAACTAGAGGGTATTATACTAAGCAAAATTAGTCAGTCAGAGAAAGACAAATATTACATGACTTCACTCATGTGTAGCCTTTAGGATACAAAACAGATGAACATAATGGAAGAAAAGAACAAATAATATAAAAACAAGGAGAGGGACAAAACATAAACTTTTAAATATAGAGAACAAACTGAGGGCTGCTGGTGGGGGAGGGGCCAAATGGGCAAGAAGAATTAAGGAAGACACTTGTTAGGGCACTTGTGGGGAAGAGCATTCAGTGTTATATGGAAATCAACTTGACAAACTGTAAAAAATTAATAATAATAATTACAAAAACAAAGTGTTAATCCCAATGGGGAAAAAAAGGAAGAGCACTAGGTATTATATATAGGGTATGAATCACTGGATTCTACTCCGGAAATAACAATTAAAAACACATATATACATACATATACACAAAGGGAATATAATGAAAACTTATATGCCAATGTGGGGCAATTTTGTAAAAATGGATAAATTGTAGAAACATATAAACTATCAAAACTGAAACAGGAAGAAATAGAAAACTTGTACAGAAATATGACTAGCAAAGAAATTGAATCAGGAATCAAAAAATTCCCCAAAAACAACAGTCCACGACCATATGCCCTCACAGGCAAATTTTACCAAACATCTAAAGAAGAGTCAATACTTAATCTTCTTAAAGTGTTCCAAAATACACAAAAGGAAAGGAAACTTAGACCCTAATTCTGTGATGTCAATATTACCATGACTCTAAACCAAAAACCACATGAACAAAGGAAACTACTGGCCAAAATTCATGACGAACGTGAATACAACAATTCTGAATAAACCAGTCAAAAATTGAAACCAACAATATATTAAAGGAAACACTAACTTTTAGCATACAGGTCTTTTACATCTTTGGATAGGTTTATTCCTAGGTATTTTATCGTTTTTCCTGCAATTGTGAATGTGATTCGTTTCTTGCTTTCTCTTTCTGTTGCTTCATTTTTAGTACTTATGAAGGAAATTGAAGAAGACACAAAGAAATCGAAAAACACTCCATGCTCATGGATTGGAAGAATAAACATTGTTAAAATGTCATTATTACCCAAAGCAATTTACACATTCAATGCAATCCCCATCAAAGTTGCACAAGCATTCTTCTCAAAGCTAGAACAAACTATCTTAAAATTCATATGGAACCACAAAAGACCCCGAATAGCCAAAGTAATATTGAAGAAGAAAACCTAAACGGGAGGCATCACAATCCCATTCTTTAACCTTTACTACAAAGCTGTCATCATCAAGACAGTATGGTACTGGCACAAAAACAGACACATAAACTATTATTTTAAAAAAAGACGTTGTTAAATATCAGAATTTAATTAATAATTGATATCATTATTAAATAATTAAAATTATGTTTACAAAAAAAAAGAAACGCTAACTATGAAGAAGTGGTATTTCTTTCTGGGCTTCAAAGATGGGTTAATATATGCAAATTAATGAACATGAGACGTCACATCAATAACAGGACAGATATGAATGATATAATCTTCTCAATAGATGCAGAAAAGGCATTTGGAAAAGCACAGCATCTATTCTTGATAAAAACCCTCAAGAAATAAGAATGCATGGAACATACCACAACATCATGAAGGCCGTGTACAAAAACCCCACAGCTAATATCATCCTCAATGGGCAAAAGCAGAGCATGTTGTTCATCATGAACGAAACAGGGAGGGCCACTCTTATCATTACTATTTAACATAGTACTGGAAATCTTAACATTAGCTATCAAACAAGAAAAAGAAATGAACAGTTATAGTAGAAATATCTACCTTACGACACATCTACATTACATTAGAAAACTATACATTTAATCCATTCCCTATCAAAACCTACAGCATTTTTCACAGAACTAGAACGTTTCCAGAATTTTTATGGAACAACAAGAAGACAGAAAATGCCCCAAGCAACTGTGAAAAAGAAAAGCCAGCTAGAGGCATCACAATTCCAACTTCAAGGTACATTAAAAAGCTGTAGTCATCCAGTTTGTTACTGACACAAAAACTGACACACAGATCAACAGAACGAATTTGAAAACCCAGAAACTGACCCACATCTATACAGTCAGCTTGTCTTCAATGAAGCAGGAAATAGGAGGGGAAAAGGAAGTCTCTTCAACGAATGGTGTTAAGGAACACTGGATAGCAACATGCACAAGAATGAAACTAGACCACTTTCTTACAGCAAACACAAAATATATTCAAAATGAGTTTAAGTACCTAAAGTTGGGAGAGTTAACCATTAAACTTTAGAAGAGATCATAGGCAGCAATCTCTTTGACATCAACTGTAGCAACATCTTTCTAGACAAATCTCAGTAGGCAAGGAAAACAAAAGCGAACTCTTGGGGCTTCAATCAGATAAAAAGCTTCTGCTCAGCTATAGAAACAATCAAGAAAACTAAAAGGCAGTCTACAGAATTGAAAAAAAAAATCTTTGCAAATGACAATTCTCATAAAAAGTTATATTCCGGGAGGAGCCAAGATGGCAGAGAGGAAGGGAGCTCTGTAAACTTCATCTCCCCATTGATCGAGCTGAGAAAGACATTACTCTCATTTGCAAGAGCGGAAGGAGAAAATACGGACTCCAGAAGGAAGAGAACCTGAAGGATACCTGAGTGAGTGAATGCGAACTGGGCAGATTGGAAAACGGGCCAGCCCCAGAAGGGCAGGGGAGGTGGGAGCCCCAGCCGCAGGGCAAGGATGCGGAGTCCAAAAGACAAAGGGAAGAGATAGAGAGACTGAATAAGCTCATAGTACTGTCTCCAGGGAAGAGGTAAAGAACGCTTAACCGTGCTTGGAGAGAGAAGCTCACTCCATAGATAACTGCTGGGTAACCTAAATCCCGAACCCAGGTGGCCCAAGAGAAGGAACAGCTTCCAGCCCAATGCCATCTTGGCGAGGAGTCAGGAACTGCTGTAGGGGCAGTGTCAGGGGTGCTCACTTCGACCTTGGTTTTGGGAGTGGGAGCATCACCTCATTTCCATGGCGCATCTCGCCCCCAGCATTGGCTGCGCGAACCCTGAATCCCGGGTGTTAACAGGGAAAAAATAGCCCCCACCTCCCTGCGATCCTGGCAGAGAGTTGGCTGCGGTGGAGACCTGGGTGCATGTGCAGGCTGCAGGAGCTCCCAGCTCATTTCCAGCAGCTCTCTGCACTGCCTCTGGCAATAGCTACGTCCTCATTCCTCCCCCAATGCTAAAGCCATCCCCTCTGGGGGTTGGGTCTGAGACGGGTGCTCGCGCTTCACCTCCTGCTGTGCATCTCGCCTCAGGCAGGGGCAGCTGAAATCCCAGCCTGAGCGAAGACAAACGGATTCCTCCCCCTAAGAAGCCAGCAACCAAAACAAAAACAGCTCATCTGTGGTAGCATAAAACGTGCATGGACTGGAACTTTGAACCGAGGCGGGTCTGGAAAACTCAACTCGGCTCAACCGAGGCAAAAGGAGATTGGACTCATTAGAGTGGCCTACAGTTCCTAGTTCAGCAGAGCTTGGCATGCTGCCTATCTAATCTCTGCAGACACCAAGGCTGAGCCTCTGAAAGCAGCCTCCAAGACCTACCACATCAAACCACGCCTATCCACGAGGGGGAGCTGTTTTTTGTTTCTTTGTTTGCTTTTTTTATAATTTTTTTCTTTTTTTTCTTCATTTTTTTTCCTTTTGCCTTTTTCTATAGGTATTTTTTATTATTATTACTTTTTTTACTTAATTTTTTAAAAATTTTTACTCCTTATCTTCCTTTCTCCTTTCTCCCTTTTTTTTTCTTCTTTACCTTCTTGCAATCCAGATATATTCTCCTATATCTTATCCCTACCTCTCCCCTCAACTGGTCATACACTTTTAGACTGTCCACTGTCCTTTGTTGTCTCTGACCCCCTTTCTTTTTTTTCTTTCTTTTTCTTTTTCTTTTCTTCTTCTCCTCTTTTGGTCTCTTTCTTCTCCATTCTCCTTATTTTCTTTCCCCCTGTTAATGTGTTTGTTTGTTTGCTTTGTCTGTGCGTTTGTGTGTTACTGTTCCCTCTGCATGTGTCTGTCTGTTTTCCTTCTTAGGGCTACACCAAGAAACAAGCCAACGTGTGCATGACAGCGAGTCCCAAATACCGCTGAGTAGGGAAATAAAATACTCAAAGGCACAACAAGAGAAACTGAGAGACACCATTAAAAGAATATTTCCTGAAACGACAGGCCTTAGACAGTCAATAAGCCTCCTTTAACAGAGTAATATTAATAGGTGCACAGTGCACAACTAGCTTTCTAAAGGTGACAAGAGACAGAAAACTACCAAAATGAGAAAACAAAGGAACTCTCCCCTGAAGAACCTCCAAGAGGAAGTCACAGCCACAGAACTGCTCAAGACAGATCTAGACAACATACCGGATCAAGAATTTAAAAAACTTGTCATAAAATTAATCGCTGGGGTTGAGAAAAGCATCAAAGAATCAACTGACACAATGGCTAGACAATATGATGAGTTAAAAAAGGCCATAGGTGAGGTGAATAACAAACTGGAGGCAACCGCCTCAAGGATTCATGAGGCAGAGAGAAGAATAGGTGATTTAGAAGGTATAGTTATAGCAGAAGAGGAAGCAGAAAAAAAGAGAGAGAAATTAATCCAGGAGCAGGAAAGGAGAATTCGAGACCTGAGTGATTCAATCACATGGAACAGCATCCGTATCATAGGAATTCCTGAAGAGGAAGACAGAGGGCATGAATGGATACTAGATCAAATTATAACTGAGAATTTCCCAAATCTGGGAAAAGAAAGAGACATTCAAATTCAAGAGGCACAAAGAACCCTTTTAAGACATAACTTGAATCGGCCTTCTGCACAACATATCATAATGAAACTGACAAAATATAAAGATAAAGAGAGAATTCTGAACGCAGCTAGGGAGAAAAGGGCACTAACATACAAAGGGAAACCTATCAGAGTGGTTACAGACCTATCTAATGAAACTTGGCAGGCCAGGAAGGAATGGCAGGAAATCTTCAATGTGATGAACAGAAAAATCATGCAGCCAAGAATCCTTTATCCAGCAAGCCTGTCATTCAAAATGAAGGAGAGATAAAAGTGTTCCCAAATAAACAAAAACTGAGAGAATTCATGACCACCAAACCAGACCTACAAGAAATCCTAAGAGGAACTCTATAAGGGAAATGTTGCAAAGAATACAAAGTACCAGAGACACTGCTATAAACATGAATTCTAGGGAGAACACAATGACTCTAAACCCACATTTCTCAATAATAACACTGAATGTAAATGGACTGAATGCTCCAACCAAACGACACAGGGTAGCAGAATGGATAAAAAAACAAAACCCATCTATTTGTTGTCTACAAGAGACTCATTTTCGACTGGAAGACACCTTCAGGTTGAAAGTAAAGGG
>PJEM01015140.1:0-18859 GCA_004023845.1 Helogale parvula | reverse complement strand
ACTTATATCAGACAAACTGGACTTTAAACTAAAGGCAGTAACAAGAGATGAAGAAGGACATTATATAATAATTACAGGATCTCTCCATCAGGAAGAGCTAACAATTATAAATATCTATGCACCAAATTTGGGAGCGCCCAAATACATAAACAATTAATCACAGAAAGAAACAATCTTATTGACAAAAACGTGCTAATTGCAGGGGACTTTAATACTCCCCTGACAGCAATGGATAGATCAACCAGACAGAAATTCACTAAAGAAACAATGGACCTCAACGACATGTTGGAACAGATGGAACTGATAGATATATTTAGAACTCTGCATCCTGAAGATAGGAAATTCACCTTCTTCTTGAGTTCACATGGCACATTCTCCAAGACTGATCACATACTGGGGCATAAAGCAGCCCTCCATAAGTATAAACGAAAAGAGATCATACCATGCACACTTTCAGATCACAATGCTATGAAACTTGAAATAAACCACAGGAAAGAGTCTGAAAAACCTCCAAAAATGTGGAGGTTAAAAACCACCCTACTAAAGAATGATTGCATTAATCAGGCAATCAGAGAAGAAATTAAAAAATATATGGAAACTAACGAAAACGAAAATACAACAATCCAAAATCTCTGGGATGCAGCAAAGGCAGTCCTAAAGGAAAGTATATTGCAATCCAGGCTAATCTCAACAAACTAGAAAGAGCACAAATTCAAAATTTAACAGAGCAGCTACTGGAACTAGAAGGGAAGCAGCAAGCACACCCCAAATCCAGCAGAAGAAAAGAAATAATAAAGATCAGGGCAGAAATAAACAATATCAAATCCAAAAGAACAGTCGAGCAGATCAATGAAACCAAGAGTTGGTTCTTTGAAAAAATAAACAAAGTCGATAAACCTCTAGACAGGCTCCTCAGAAAGAAAAGAGAGAGCACCCAGATAGACAAAATCATGAATGAAAAAGAATCTATTGCACCCAATCCCTTAGAAATACAAGCAATCATCAGAGATTACTATGAAAAATTATATGCCAAAAAACTGGACAACACAGAAGAAATGGACAAATTCCTAAATGCGCATGCACTGCCAAAATTCAAACAGGAAGAGATAGAAAGCATGAATAGACCAATAACCAGTGAAGAAATCGAATCCATTATCAAAAATCTCCCAACGAATAAGAGCCCAGGGCCAGATGGATTCCCAGGGGAATTCTACTAGACATTTAAAGCAGACCTCATACCCATTCTTCTCAAACTATTCCAAAAACTAGAAATAGAAGGAAAACTTTCAAACTCATTCTATGAAGCCAACATCACCTTGATACCAAAACCAGATATAGACCCAGCCAAAAAAGAGACCTACAGACCAATATCCTTAATGAATACAAATGCAAAAATACTCAACAAGTTACTAGCAAATCGAATTCAACAGCACATAAAAAGAATTATCCATCATGATCAAGTGGGATTCATTTTTGGGTTACAGGGATGGTTCAATATTCGCAAATCCATCAATGTGATCCATCAGATTAACAAAAGAAGGGAAAAAAACCCATATGATCCTGACAATAGATGCAGAAAAAGCATTTGACAAAATATAGCACCCTTTCTTAATAAAAACACTTGAGAAAGTCGGAATAGAAGGAACTTACCTCAACATTATAAAACCTGTTTATGAAAAGCCCACAGCCAATATTATCCTCAATGGGGAAAAACTGAGAGCTTTCCCCCTGAGATCAGGAACACGACAGGGGTGTCCACTCTCACCACTGTTGTTTAACATACTGCTGGAAGTCCTAGCATCAGCAATCAGACAACAAGAGGAAATAAAAGGCACCAGAATTGGCAAAGAAGAAGTTAAACTTTCACTTTTCGCAGATGACATGATACTCTACTTGGAAAACCTAATTGACTCCACCAGAAGCCTTCTAGAACTGATTAATGAATTCAGTAAAGTTGCAGGATACAAAATCAGTGTACAGAAATCAGTTGCATTCCTATACACCAAAAATGAAGCAGCCGAAAGAGAAGTCAAGAACCTGATCCCATTCACGATTGCACGAAAAACTATCAAATACCTAGGAGTAAACCGAACCAAGGATGTAAAAGACATATATGATGAAAACTATAGAAAACTTATGAAAGAGATTGAAGAGGACACCAAGAAACGGAAAAACATTCCTTGTTCATGGATAGGAAGAATAAACATTGTGAAAATGTCATTACTACTCAAAGTAATCTACATATTCAATGCAATCCCCATCAAAATTGCACCAACACTCTTCTCAAAGCTAGAACAAACTATCCTCAAATTCCTATGGAACCACAAAAGACCACGATAGCCAAAGTTATATTGAAGAAGAAAACCAAAACGGGAGGCATCACAATCCCATTCTTTAACCTATACTTCAAAGCTGTCATTGTCAAGACAGTATGGTATTGGCACAAAAACAGACACATAGACCAATGGAATAGAATAGAGAACCCAGACTGGGCCCACAAATGTATGGCCAATTATTTTTGACAAAGTAGGAAAGAGTATGCAATGGAAAAAAGACGGTCTCTTTAGCAGGTGGTGCTGGGAGAACTGGACAGCAACATGCAGAAGAATGAAACTAGACCACTCTCTTACACCATACACAAAAATTAACACATAATGGCTCAAGGACCTGAATGTGAGACAGGAAACCATCAAAACCCTCGAGGAAAAAGTAAGAAAAAACCTCCTAGACCTCCACCGCAGCAATCTCCTAGTCAACAAATCCCCAAAGGCAAGGGAAATTAAAGCAAAACTGAACTCTTGGGACTTCATCAAGATAAAAAGCTTCTGCACTGCAAAGGAAACAATCAAGAAAACTAATAGGCAACCAACAGAATGGGAAAAGATAGTTGCAAATGACATATCAGAGAAAGGGCTAGTATCTAAAATATACAAGGAACTCACCAAACTTCACACCCACAAAACAAATAACCCGGTGAAGAAATGGGCAGAAGACATGACCAGACACTTCACCAAAGAGGACATCCAGATGGCCTACAGGCACATGAAACGATGTTCAACATCACTCATCATCAGGGAAACACAAATCAAAACCACACTGAGATACCACCTCACACCAGTCAAAGTGGTTAAAATGAACAAATCAAGAGACTATAGATGCTGGCGAGGGTGTGGAGAGATGGGCACCCTCCTACACTGTTGGTGGAAAGGTAAACTGGTGCACACACACTCTGTAAAACAGTATGGAGGTTCCTCAAAAAACTATCCATAGAACTCCCTTATGACCCAGCAATAGCACTGCTAGGGATTAACCCAAGGGATACAGAAGTGCTGATGCATAGAAGCACATGAACTCCAGTGTTCATAGCAGCAATGTCAACAACAGCCAAAACATGGAAAAAGCCTAAATGCCCATCACCTGATGAGTGGATCAAGAAGATGTGGTATATATACACAATGGAGTACTACATGGCAATGAGAAAGAATGACATACGGCCATTTGTAGGAAAGTGGATGGACCTTGAGGGTATCATGCTAGGCGAAATAAGTCGGGCAGAGAAGGACAGAAACCATATGTTTGCACTCATAGGTCTAAGAGGAAATTTTCAGAATGATCTAGCTTCAAGAAAAGCAAGCAGTGAGTAGTGCTTATGAAAACTTAATTCAGTGTCTAATGGATAGTTGATACCTGTCACAACGCAGCATTTTATATACTGTTAAGTGAAACTGTAATACAATCTAAGTTTATTTTGGGAGTGTTTGCTGTATCATTGGATTTAATGAAATGTTTAGAGGTGCAGTAGGCATGACTTTGAGTAGATAATGAAAGAAAATGCAAAAATTCTTATTGATTTATGATGAGGTTTCATCTTAGCTTGGGCAAACCATGCAGTATTTAATACATAGTAGCAGAATATTTACTATTGAAGCTTGAAAAGATGTGAGTTCTTTGTGTGCAATCTTTCATTTATACATATGAGAGGGTTTTCTTTTTTTTAATATTTTTACATTGTAGTACTTGTTTTGCTTGTTGGTGGTGTTTGCTTATTTAATACATTCCGTCAAGGATAGAAATTACATGCTGTTTTGTTTTTGTTTTTGTTTTTTCCCCTAGGAAGTGTGTCTTGGGTTTTTTCCTTATTACTTTCGTTACATTTTTTTCCCTCTTTTTCTTTTTTGGTGGTGGGGGTGGTTATGTTGCTTTTACAACACCAAAGACTTAATCATCCATTTCCTATATAAAAGGTAGGTACTCTTTTGCATGGACCTCAAGTATATTGTAATATAGAGATGGAATTTAAGGAAAGGTATTAAGCAGGCTCTATTTTAGCTTATGGGCAAGTAATAAATTGTATCAAGTATCTTGAATGTATCATAGATAAGCTGCTATATAACTATCGCCACTTCAGACAGCTGTGAAATTAGGTGATTAACTAGTTGTCACATAACCTTCTAATTTCTGTATAAGTCTAATTACATGAAACAGAAGTTGGGGTTTTGATGTTTTACTTTGCTTTTCTGTTTGGAGTGTAATTGTAACTACTGTAGTGTAAATGATGGAAAATAATTGCATATGTTAAAAAAATAAATAAACAGAATTCAAAAAAATTAAATAAATAAATAAATGGTGGATTTTATAAACATTTTTAAAAAGTTATATTCCAAAATCTATAGAGAACTTATCATACTGAAACCCTAAAAAAATAATGCAATTCAGAAAGGGGTAGAAGACATGAATATCTATTTCTTCAAAGAAGACATACCCATAGCTAACAGGCACATGGAAAGAGGCTCAACATCACTAACCATCAAGGGAAATACGAATCAACATACTAAAGAGATAACACCTCACACCTGTCAGAATTGTTAATATGAACAACTCAGGCAACAATATATGTTGGCAAAGATGTGGAGAAAAAGGAACCGTCTTCTGATATTCTTGGTGGGAATGCAAAATAGTGCAGTCACTCTGGAAAACAGTTTAAAAGTTAAAAAATAGAACTACCTTACACTCCAGCAATTTCAATATCAGGTATTTTCCCAAAGGATTACAAATTCTGATTTGAAGGGGCACAAGCCCCATATGTGTATAGCAGAATTAACAGTGAAAGCCTAAGGAACAAAAGCAAGTGACCAAAAACTAATGAATGTATAAGTAAATTGTGGTAAGTATTTAGAATGGCTTATGACTCAGGCATTAAAGAATGATATCGTTCCATTTTAAGTGATATGGGGGAAGCTAGAGAGTATCATGGTAAGCAGAGTAAGTCAGTCAGAGAAGAACAAATACCCATATGATTTCACTTCGGTAGAAGATACGAAACAATCTAGATGAACATAGTGGAAGAGGAAAAACAATGGAAGCAATTCACAAAGCTTCCCGAGGACATAAAGAACAAACTGAGTGTTTCCAGAAGGGAGGTGTGTGGGGTATGGGCTAATGGGTGATGGGAATTGAGTAGGTCAGTTATTGTGATGTGAACTGAGTGTAATGTAATTGATGAATCATTAAATTCTGCTACTAACATTAATATTACACTATATGTTAACTAACAATCTAAATTAAATCTTCAAGCTTTAAACATGAACAAAAGGAAAGACAGAAATTTTGCTGCAGAAAGTCATAACCTTTGGGCTTCAGGATAATTAGTCTATCTTCTTCCATTTATCCATTTATTTTATCCTAAATAATAGTAGAATGAATTAACTAACTCATGACTCCCCACGGTGATGCCACGTGGGATGCAATTCAAACCACACTTGCCTTTCCCAGCTCCTCTGTGCCCACACTGCATGGACAGCCTATCCAGACACCTGACCCTCATGTCCTGCTGTGTGCAGTCTTGCTTTGCTCCTGGACCAGTCTCATTCACACAGCGTTCTGCTGAGCACTCAGGAAGCACAGACAAATGTCAGCTGCCATTCCCTGTACTCCTCATTCCTCACTGGGGAACAAGCCCAGCCTTGGGGATACATGTTTACCATGTGCTGTTCCACTGGTCTACACTACCTGACACCACCCATGTAATCCTGTACCGCTACTGATGGGAATTCTCGGACTGATGGTAATTTCATCAGGTATAGACATCAAAAATAACTGGCAACATAAGGGCACAATATGAGATTTTAGCAGCAATGAAAGGGGATCTTTTCTTTCACTCTCAGAAGAGAGAGCAGAGATTTGTACCAGAGACAAGGTTACAAAGATGACTCCGCCAACAAGCACTTGACCCCCACCTTACTGAGAGACGGTACATTTCCCATATAAAAGAACCTATGACTTTATAACATCTGGAGGGAGAGACCTCAGAGACATGAAGGAACCACAGAGATGGCAGGGACTTCTTCTTATAACTCAGGTGAGTAGTCTCCTAGGGCATGTCCCTTGGGTCTCAATACAGTCAACCTGAAGGGTTGCCATGGGTTCTGTCTTACACCCAAGGGCCCAGTTTGTAGGGCTGGCTCCAGCCTCCATTTGCTGGTGTTCTACATCACCCAATAAGGCTTCAGAGAGCAGGGTGCCCACCAGGTCCAGAAGTTCTCTCTCAATGACAATGACTCTTTTATGTGTCTTTCCTTACTGTTACCTGCAATGTCTCTCTCCACCTCATGCAGTTTGGGGGACATCCATGCATCCCCACCTGGGTTTAGTTAGACACTCAGATCCAGAAGAAGACCAGCATTTCATACAGGAAAGAGGCTGTGCTTGGTGATGAGGGTATTGATCCTGCTCTATTCAGAGTCTCCTCTCCCACATTTGTGGGATCTTAAAGACCCTGCACCCCTGTAATGGACAGGGGGTGACTACCTCTGTTTTTCCTGAGTTGCATCCCCAAACTCACCTACATGGTGGTAATATAAAGATGGCTAAATTAATCAAATATGGAACAGTCCCTTTGGACACACAAGATATCATGCACAAAATGTAGGCAACCACAGTCGATTCTGATGCCTACAAGTTCACCTCCATCTCAAACAACACTCACATGTCCACAACACAAATCCACCCAAATTTCACCCTATTAAATATTAATTCAAGTTATAATTGTGCTTAAATATTACTACTTCTAAAACTCCAAATTTAACTGTACAAATCAGGTATTGTGAATTGGTGGGTACCATCAGTCCTGGAATTAAACCCTCTCCATCAGACAAAATTTGTCTCTAGAAAACTACTCATGTACTTTCGATTACACCTGCATGGCAAGAATAGGACACAGGCACTGACATTCTTCTTCCAAAAGAAATAAAGTGTAATTTGAAGCGCTTCACCAACAACAAACAATTTGTATATCAATCTGAAAAAAATGATTCATTAGGTTCAAAGTCTAACAATTTTCTGACACTCAGACTCCAATTTCTGGCTTTGACATTCTGTCTGTGATTGACAAACACTTTTTGTTAAAGTTGGCACGTGTTTGAGGTTGAGCACTTTCATCACAGTTTTCAGAAATTAGAATTCATGAATCCAAATATCTTTCATTTTTACTCTTGGTTATTAAATAAAAAGTTTTTCTGACTATGCCAACTAATTAGGAAAACATTGTTCAAGATTCCTGCCACCAATGATTACAGAAAATGTATCTAGAAATTTGCAGGCAAGGAGCAGAGTGACGGGTTAAAGATGGGAAATAAGTAGTTGGATACCTCCTATGAACAGGAGGGTCTGCAGTGCTCATGATGGAAGGTCTCACCCTTGCATGTTGGATAAATGGGACGGGAGAAAGAGAATCCCTGTATGTCTGCAGGGGTGAGAAACAAGAGGTGCACAGGGACCACCAGGAGGTGCTCACAACCAGCAGGAGGAACTCAGAGCCCAGGGAGCTCATCATCCAGAACAAGAGAGTAGTTGAGGGCTGGTCTCATCTCAAGGACTTCCAACTCCATGCTATGGCAATGTCTTCAGGCATAAACACAGCAAACAGTTTGTAAAAGTTGTGGAAACACACAAGTGTCCTCTATGTTTGAAATGAACCATCATAATGGGAATACTCATACTTGCCAAGGGTCAGGCCCTGTGATAAACATAATAGACCATTGTCACATTAGTGTGAGTTTAGGAGGACAAAGAACTCCATTTTATAGAGGAATGAATATTGTTAAGTCCAGCATCCTTACTAATCTCATGTGTTTTGCCTTTAACATATTTCACTAATCATTCCACCATTTTATCTTTTTGTTACTTTCCATTGATGTCCACCCATAGTTCGTGTGTGAATCACACTGATGGTTGATGAAAACTCCAAGCATCTCCATCAGCTCTCTGAGTCTCTGTCAAGGCTTATCACCATCTTCAATTCTCTGTGACAGAATAAACCTGACTTCCTCATGTCAGTCTACCAGGACACTCCAAGGTCAGGAACATGCAAACCTCACTGAGATTGTCCAACCTTGTCCTGAAGGTGGGTAAAGGGGAGGTTGGTCCTGTGGTGTGGAGGACAGTTCCAGATACTGGGGCTGTCTCACATCACATGTGCTGTTGGACACACACATTCCCTCTCTGCTGCAGTGTATATGTTCACCTGTACAACGGTGGTAAGTTGATTCCTACCTCACATGTTTGGTTGCATATCCTAAAATAAGGATAATCATGAGAACTAAATAATCACTGCCTCAAAATTACAAAATAATAAATTACAATGTTCTGAAAGATATTATGACAGCAGATACTCCCATGTCCCTTACACTTGCTCAGGGTCACTGTCTTCTTGAGGATTCTCCCATGAGAATTGACTGTACAGTCATGGGATATGCAAATGGGGCCCTCTGTGTGCTGACTAAACTCTCTCAGCCCCTACTCTGTAGCAGGGAGAGGAGTCCACACACAATTCCCTGGTGTTCTCATTCAATGATCAGGGCAGAACAGAGACATCTCACTATGGAGTTTGTTCTTTCTGGATTTTCCTTGTTGCTGTTTTCAAAGGTAATTCACGGTGATCAAGTGACACTGAGTATACGACTGGATATGAGTGAGAGAAACAGTGGATTTGTGACAGTTACTGACCTGGATGTCTTAGGCCTGTAGGCATGCAGTATGGAGTACTGGGGAGACCTGATGAAGGGTCACTGTGAAGACACTGTGAAGGGCCTATTCAGAGTCTCCATAGACAATGCCAGGAACAGAGCAGATCTGCAGATGAACAGCCTGAAAGCTGAGGACACGACCCTGTATTACTGTGCAGGAGACACAGTGAGGGGACGCCAGTGTGAGCCCAGAGCTTCCCTGTCAAGGAGGATCAGCACCACCAGGAGGAGCACACTGTGCACAATTCTGGTTTGTATTCCCAGGAGCCGGTGGAGATGGTTCCAAGTTAGAATCCTGGGCTTCTTCTGCACACAACCATTTCCCTCATGAGGCCTTTCTGGACACATGATTCTTGGCTTTCCTATTCAGTCTCTGAATTAGGTATTGCTCATAGGAAAACTACCTAAAATGCACAGAAGTCAGAGTTGCTGGTATTAGCTTAATTCCTCTCCCTGAATACAAATTGATTACAGGCAACCTGATGCACATCAACTAAACCTTTAAGGATTCCCAGATGCACTCACTGTGGACCACAGGACCCTTCAGCTCAATGTGCAAGGTGCTAAAAGGAGCATAAAGTGCATGTAGGACATGAGGCTGCAGAGCATCAAAAATCCTAATCAAGAGAAAACAGTCTCCTGGTGGGTCATTGTTTGAACCATGTTCACTGCATCAACTTTAGTTGACAACACTGAAGAGACTTGGTTCCTCCAGGATGTGTTGTGAATGTGGAGTCTGAAGATCTCTCTCTCTCTCTCTCTCTCTCTCTCTCTCTCTCTCTCTCACACACACACACACACAAACACACACAAGAGTATAAAACTTCCATCACCTTCATCATTTCAGAAGCATGAAATCACTTAAACTGCATCTGCTTCAAAATCTCATAAGAGCTGTGTGTCCTTCTGAGGCTCTAAGGGGCGACATCATCATCTAGAACTGCACACCTTGAATTGCAGGTCATGGCATGTCCTTCCCTCAAAATCCAACACGGACGATCTTACTGCACACCTCATGTGGTTTTTTCTTGTGGCAGAATGCATTTGTCTGCCTTGGTCTCATAAGGGCTGTGTGATTCCACTTATGCCCATGCTGGAAACAGGAAAATGTTTCTTCCTAGGGTCTGGAATGCACTCATGGATCAATGGCCCTTGTATTATAGATGGTAATACTGTCCTTGTGCATCTGCACCTTAACTCCTTAGGAGGTATTTTCCAGCCCTCCCCGCACATGCATAGGGTTCCACCACCTACTCTGAGAGAGAACGATCATTTTTGTCATTTCTCCTGCAATACCTTCCCTGCTCTCCTGGAGCACGGCCTCATATGCACTACCCAAGATGTTGTTCATGGAATTTATGGTACTTAACCCTCATGAATGCACCAAATGCATATTAACATGTATGAGAAAAACAGGATGTTGTTCTATATGGGACAAGGGTGTGTTTACAAATCAAACATGGATAAAACCTCTGCATTTCTCCCCGTGCCCTCATACATCCTCTCTGTCAGGGAAGGGGATGTGGTGACAGGAGGGACAAGATTCTCTGATGGATAGGGAATGCAGTGCCCTGCATGGAATCAGCACTCATCTCAACCTCAGAAAAGACACAGGAAATGTCCTTCCACTCAGTGTCCTTACATTCTGTGACATCCCACGGATGTGCACCTGAAGTCATACCTCTGTCGTTGGAGTGAAATTGTGCCCCATGGATACCAGAGGTCAGGACCACTCCTCTTCTGAGCATGAAATCCTTGGGAGGGCTGTTCTCAGTAACAGCAAATCCATGTGGGTTCTCCTTCTGTCTGTTGCCTGTCATCCTGCGTATGTATCCCATACATTCCAGAACATGTAAGACCGGTTACTAACCTAACACACTTGCCTCCTTGTGACTCTATTCAGGTTATGTGTAGTCTCCCAGGTGAACTGAAGACGGAGTCCCAGGTGAACAGACCCTCACGGTCTCTCTCATTTACCTGCATCACCGCTGGATTCTCGCCAAAACAATCATGTTTGGGTACTTATCATTTTATTCCATTTGCTCAAATATAGCCTCTCACCATTGCTGTGAATAGTGAGCAAGCTTCCCTCAGTTATGTTACTGTAAGCTATTTATACAATGGATTAATTTTTGTAGTAGTCATTGCCTTAAAATATGGTGGATGCTTGTCTAATTTTAATGTGCTTCTTCCTTAGCATCCTTGGTATGACTCCTTTTTTGAAAATAAATGATGACATACATAGGGGAGCTGGGGTGACCTAGTCGGTTAAGTGTTTGGCTTTGGCTCAGGTCATGATCTCATGGTTTATGGATTCAAGCCCCACATCAGGCTCTGTGCTGACAGATAGCTCATTGTCTGGAGCCAGCTTCAGATTCTGTATCTTCCTCTGTCTCTGAGCTTTCCCTGCTTGCACTGTCTCTCTCTGTCTCTCAAAAATAAAAAAAAGGTTATTAAAATTTTTTTAAATGATGACATACATATGTTAATGAATATATTTTTACATTTTTTCTTCTAAAATTTTACTGTAATTTTTGCATATATGATACTATATTTTATAGGTCATATATTTATATTTAACATATGAATTTATGATGCTATAGTATTTATCAAAACAATCTAAAGTAACAATTAGCTTGTGAGTATAATTTAAGATACAATATTCCCCATTTCCCCAATATTTATATTATTAGTACAGTTGTCTAGAATATAATCTGGATCATATAGTGTTTTTTTTCCATAATATTTTATTGTCAAATTGTTTTCCATACAACATCCAGTGCTCTTCCCCATAAGTGCCCTCCACCATCACCACTACCTGTTTTCCCCCTCCCCCTTCCCCTTCAACTCTCAGTTCATTTTCAGCATTAATACTCTCTCAAGTTTTGCATCCCATTCTCTCTCCAACTCTCTCTCCCTCCTCTGCTCCCCCTGTTTCTCCATTAGGTTTCTCCTATTATCATGTTAGACCTATGAGTGCAAACATATGGTTTCTGTCCTTCATATACTGTTCGTAAAGGCTATTAATTTTTTCTGAATTTATGATTTGTTACTTCTTTTTTTTATAATAGTTTATTGTCAAATTGGTTTCCATATAACACCCAGTGCTTCTCCCCAGAAGTGCCCCCCACCATGACCATCACCCCCCCTCCCTCCCCCTCCTCCTTCAGTCCACTGTTCCTTTTCAGTATTCAATAGTCTCTCATGATTTGTGTCCCTCACTCTCCCCAGCTCTCATTACCCCTTCCCCTCCCCATGGTCCTCTGTTAGGGTTGACCTGTTAGACTTATAAGTGCGAACATATGATATCTGTACTTCTCTGCCTGACTTATTTCGCTTAACATGATACCCTCGAGGTCCATTCACTTTCTTATACCTTTCACAAAAATAAACTCAAAATGAATAAAGGATCTGAATGTGAGACAGGAAGTCATAAAAACCCTAGAGGAGAAAGCAGAAAATAGCTTCCTTCACCTCAATTGCAGCAGTTTCCTCCTTGACACATCCCAGAGGCAAGAGAATCAAGAACAAAAATGAACTACTGGGATTTCATCAAGATAAAAAGCTTCTGAAATGCGAAGGAAACAGTAAAAAAAAAAACCTAACAGGCAACCTACAGAATGGGAAAAGATAGTGGTAAATGGCATATCAGATAAAGGGCTAGCATACAAAATATACAAGGAACTCACAAAACTTCATAGCAGAAAAATGAATAATCCAGTGAAGAAATGGGCAGAAAACCTGAACAGACATTTCTCCAAAGAGGACATCCACATGGCCTACAGGCACATGAAACAATGTTCAGCATCACTCATCATCAGGGAAACACAAATCAAAACCACACTGAGATACCACCTCACACCGATCAGAGTCGCTAAAATGAACAAATCAAGAGACTATAGATGCTGGCGAGGGTGTGGAGAGATGGGCACCCTCCTACACTGTTGGTAGGAATGTAAAATGTGCAGCCGCTGGAAAACAGTGTGGAGGTTCCTCAAAAAACTATCCATAGAACTCCCCTATGACCCAGCAATAGCACTGCTAGGGATTTACCCAATGGATACAGAAGGGCTGGCACATAGGGGCACATGTACCCCAATGTTCATAGCGGCCCTTTCTACGAGAGCCAAATCATGGAAGGAATGTAAATGTCCATCACCTGATGAATGGATCAAGAAGATGTGGTAATATATACAATGGACTACTACATGGCAATGAGGAAGAATGAAATATGGCCATTTGTATGACTTTTTAATAGAAATGTTTTCACAACTTAATTTTATTCAAAACAAATTAATAACTTCTTAGAAATAACTTTGGAATAAGAATCTTATTATAATTCACTGATAGATGTACAACATACGAAGAACATAACAGAATTTTCAGTTCAGATCATATATAGAATCCTTTCGTTTGTGCAGGTAATCTCAAAGTTGTACCAATGTGTCCCCATTCATGTCGTAGCTTTAGGAGGCAGGAAGTGAATTATGGCGGAACATCAGCCCTTTTGTCTGTTTGGACCTGAGTGTTACAGATTCAGACCTATACAGTTAACAAGATACGTGTACTGGCAATAAGAATTTACCTTCAGGATAAAATTAGAATGGATCCTGTGGAGGATCTAGAACCCACAGGCCACACTCACTAATTGATGGGAGTGCACACACCAGCACACAAGGATGTGGGTTTCAAGTCTAGTACTGGGTCAGAGCTTAAAAGCAGAATGTGGTTGAACACAGAGCCTAGGGAGGTAAAGGAGAGGAGAAAACTATCCATCAAAGGTTGTTGTGGATGAACAATTAACTTCACAGGAGATGGAGGAACAGGCAAAAAGACCAAAGATTCATTACATGTCCACTGAGGTCCAGTAAGGAAATGGAGACCCAAAGAAATGAACAAGACAGATGGTAATATTTATACACTTTAGACCAAGAGACAATTCATTTGTCTAAAATTTACAGAAAAAGGAAACAAATGTTTGGGGCCTTTACTTAGTGAGAAACTGTCAGGATTTGGGGCTGAGATAGTAGATTACTGACAGACAAATGATGTCTGTATCTCCAGCTTTCTTAGCTACAAAGTCCTATCGCTGAAGATAAAGATGTATTTTTACTTCTTACTACAGTTCTGGTATTTTTCATGTGGGGGATTTATTCCCTACCTTCAGCAGCACAGAGAAGGGTCCAAGTGACCTTGAACAGGCTTTCCCAAGTATGTTAAATGCAAAATAATCAGTTTGCTATTGTGGTACATTTGGGCATCCTGCCATGCACAGGAACTTTGGAGCTCATGTCCCAACATGCTCAGGTCCAGTGATGAAGGTGCTTCCTGCAGTTCTGCCTGTCTCCCAGAGCCACCCACATAGGAGAGTCAGTGGTGAAGGTGAAAGATTTCACAACATTCCCAGTATAAAATAGGAACCGGAACAGAGCAGGATCCTACTGGTGGGAGTGAAAAATGGCACCCCATGTTCTAAAATTTGCCACTCTCTTTTGAAGCTGGCATACGCTTAAAATTATGACCAGACCAACCAATCTTAGACACATAACTAAGTGAAATTAGACCACATGTGTTCTCAAAACATGCATACAAGTGTTTATTTACAGAAGCTGTCTTTGTGGTTACTACAGCCTGGAAGCAACTAAGCTTTTCTCAAACAAGGGAATGGGTAACCATTGAAACCATAACTGCAGACAATATAATGAAGAGCCAGCACGTGTGTGAACATGAATGAATCTCATGTTCATTGTCCATCATGAAGAAGTCACTGCCTAAGGCCACACACTGCATGAACCCATCTACACCAGATGGAATCTGCAAAACAAGATGCAAAGAAACTGATTGGTGTGCAAAGGACAGGGGTTTGGACAGACCCGAGATTGATGCATTTTTTTGAGTTGCAGGTACCGAATTGACCTGTGACTTGATTATGGTCATCTTAACTGATAGCATCTTATACCAAATAAAGTCCAGTTTTGCATAGCTAAGTTACTTCTGTAAAATTCTACTCACCTTGATTATCAGATAAACTGAACTAAACTATATCAAGAAATACTTGTGTGCCATTACTCTGTATTCTGTTCCTTCTTAGCTGGGTGGTTGTCTGACGACTATATATATACAATAGATGAGATGGATTAATATTGGAAGGCGGACAAATTTGTTTCACTTCATGAAAGTGAAAAGTTGAACTGAAAGACAGTACAAGGGACTGAGATGGGATGGAAGGTATTAACATCATGGAAATGACTCAAGGCAATAGTGGGGAGAACTTGTGATGTCTTATCTATGTAGTTTCTTTCCTCACTGTGAATTATAATGAGGATATCTGAAGAAAGCCCAGAAATCGGTTAGTAAATTCTCAACAAATAAATGGAAGAGATCAGAAGGATGACAGATGATGGATCAGGAAAGGAGCCTGGTGGGTGGAAGTCCTTGAGAAAGAGCTTGAAAGGATCTGTAAATTAGCAAATGTTAAGATACTAGACAAGGGTTCAGATACAGGACATATCTCTTATTGCTAAAGATCCCAGATCTCATGACAACTTGGGAAGAAAACCTGGGACAATCTGGAGTAAAAGCAGCAAGACCTGGAAGGAGGAGGAATCTATAAGGAGCCATCTGCTACCTTATTTGGAAGTTTTACTTATTTAGAAATGATTTAAGTCATAATAACTTATTTTGTATATTCAAAATTACCAACAAAATATTATTTTCAGTGTGAAAATATGTTTTTTAAATACTGGTAGAAGACATAAACAAACATTTCTCCAAAGAGGACATCCATATTGCCAACAGGCACATGAAACAATGCTCAGCATCACTCATCATCAGGGAAATACCAATCAAAACCACACTGAGATACCATCTCATGCCAGTCAGAGTGGCTAAAATGAACAAATCAAGAGACTCTAGATGCTGGCCAGGATGTGAAGAAATGGCCACCATCCTACACTATTGGTGGGAATGTAAACTGGTGCAGCCGCTCTGGAAAACATTATGGAGGTTCCTCAAAAAACTATCAAAATGACTCCCCTATGACCCAGCAATAGCACTGCTAGGGATTTACCCAAAGGAGACAGAAGTGCTGACATATAGGGGCACATGTACCCCAATGTTCATAGCAGCACTGTCAACAATAACCAAAACTTGGAGAGAGTCTAAATGTCCATCAACTGATGAACGGATCAAGAGTATGTGGTATATATATGCAATGGAGTACTACATGGCAATGAGAAAGAATGAAATCTGGCCATTTGTAGCAAAGTGGATGGACCTCGAGGGTGTCATGCTAAGCGAAATAAGTCAAGCAGAGAAGAACAGATATCATATGTTTTCATTCATAGTTCTAACAGGAGAAACCTAACAGAGGACCATGGGGAGGGGAAGGGGAAGAGATTTGCGGAGAGAGAGGAACGCAAATCATGAGAGACTCTTGAATACTGAAAAAGAACCGAGGGCTGAAGGGGAGGGGAAGAGGGGAAGAAGGGTGATGGCAATGGAGGAGGGCATTTGTGGGGAAAAGCACTGGGTGTCAGATGGATACCAATTTGACAGTAAACTATTAAATATAAACAAATATATAAATATATAAACCAATAAAATATTGGCAATTGTATATAATTTTTTCTATGTCTTTTATAACAACTTGATAATTCTATTATCTGTTGAACTATTTATATATCTAAATAAATATATATCTGTCAATCTATCTATATCTATCCATTATCTATTATCTGTTCATTCATTATGTGTCTACTATCTATGCATATGTTATTTATTTGAAATCTATTCATCTAGCTCAGCATTGATCCTATTGGCACATGCCTTCAGGACTATGAACATATTGTCCACAATTTCTTGATAGGCTTATAATATTTACCTCCCAATAATTTCCAGGTCAGACACTCCATTTTCATCAAGGTGTTTGTTTGAGTGCCATTAACTTCTTAAAAAGTTATTAGTGGTCTCTGTGCCGTATCAGAGAACAGTCAACCACTTTCTGTGAAGGCTGATCCTTCTCTGTGAGTTAAAAACCTCCTGTGTGAGGTGCAGATTTCTCAGGAGAAGGGAAGCACCCACCACACATGGGAATTCTATCTGCAGATGACAGAGAGTGTGCTCGTGTGTTGGTGTCTGTGTACTTCAGGATGTAGGCACTACTTCCAAGCTTTGCAGATGACTGAGCAGTCAGAGCCCGTCACCTGATAACCATCAGGATCAGGTTTCCAGGTGTGTCCATACTCTATAGATAGTTGTTGAATGAAGATGATGGATTAGTGTGGAAACTAAAACAAATATATTGGGAATCAGTGTCATTTACTTATTATTATATTTACAATAGAGTGGACATCAATATATATTTTATGTGGAATTATGCATGGAATGACTGTTAATATTGAGTACTGAAAGTATTCAGGATTTAAAGATTAGATTTTGAAAGTTGTCTGTACAAAGTGTGCATCTTTTTAAATATTCTTTTGAATGATGGCTTATAGGGAATTGTGATCCACTCATTTGATTGTTATATATTTTTATGTTCAATGAGCTCAGACCAATTCTTGATCTTCCTTTAACATAATTGATACACCAAGTGCTCTCCCAACCCAAGACCAACATGCCTCGTGGAATCAACAGAGAGATGCACACAGGTGGTCCTGGAAGAAACAGGGAAGCCTGATTCAGCCTCTGTCCACTTATAAAGACATGCTCCTACCCACCTGTGCAAATGTCTCCTCAAATCCAAAGGCAAAATACACTCTCAGGCAGAGGGAGCCCAAACCTCTCTCCTCATACAGGGCTGAGGTCTTTGGGGGTAGGCAGAGTTGTGTTCTATAAACAGAGGAGATTCAAGAACCTTCTCTGTGCCTCGTGACATCTGCCTAAGCTGAGGTTCTCGGATGTCAAATGTGGGAACATTGGGATGGGTGCGACTGGTAATGACTTGACAGGCTGAGTCTTTTTGTCCCCAGGTGTCCTGTACCAGGTGCATCTGCAGGAATCAGCCCAAGTGTTGTGGTGCTCACACATCCTGCACCTCACTGGACATGTCTCTGGATTCTCCAGCTCAACCAGTAATTTCTGGTGGAATTGGATCCACTGATTCCAGGTAAGCATGTGGAGTGGATGGTTCATATGTTATCATATATTCCACAGTACATACCACTGCCCAGACCATGAGAGCCACATGTCCATCTGTTGGTTAGTTGGGCAGGAAGGAGGAGGGATAAAGCAGGTGCTGCCCACACCCTTGGAAGTTCCCCCAGGATTAACGGGAACGTGATCAGAGCCACCTAAGGGCTAAAGGACGGGATAAGCCTAGGAACAGAGGTGGCCCAAAAGCCACAAAGGGACTTCTGAGAGCTGAGCGTGAGTCCAATAGTTGTAACTTGCCCTTAGATTACCCAAAAGTCATCAGAAAGCATTCATAACACCAGGAGCCACTCTCAGATCTCCTGGGACACTCAGGTTACCAAAGGAAGCTGAGAATATCAGGGTCACTCAGGTCTCCAGGGAACACTCATATCTTTAGAGGGTCTCAGATCTCCAGGGGCATTTATGTCATCAGTTGCCACTCATATCACCTGGGGCCACTCAGTTCATCATGGAGCACACAGGACACCAAGGGCCACATAGTCATCTGGTGCTCTCAGATCATGGGCGGTTACAGGTCACCAGGGGACATCTGGGATCTCAGAGCTCATATCCAGAAGCAATAGTGTTTCAGGGTCAGTTTTCCTGTGAGGCATCTTTCTCATCATGTCCTGCAAACTTCATTCTGACCAGTGAACAGTACAAACTCTCTTCTATAACCTTTACAAACACAGATATCCTCT
>PJEM01015139.1:0-31481 GCA_004023845.1 Helogale parvula | reverse complement strand
CATATGACAAAACTATAAGACAATGTAAATGAGTATATTGTAGATTAAGATTCATATTAGTAAGCATTTAGTAAAGAAATATAATTTCTGCTGGGTGACTAAGCAAGGTTTAATAAAGGAGTTGACATTGGACCTAAACTTCTATAAAGAAATATTCAACATTCAGATAAGCATGGGAGTAAAGCCATCCAAAAAAAAAGGAAGATAAAACAGTAAAATAGAGGAAAGTCAAAAGAAGAAACACTATAGGATGTATATGTATCGACTACATCATTGACTAATGTATAGACTACATGAGGTTTAGAGGAGGTAATAAATGTCTAAGAACTACACCATATGGGAGGTTCAAGTGAGTTTGAACTTTATACCATAGATCATAAAAAGACCAGAAAGGGTCTACAGCAAGATATAGATCTACAGTAATTAAGGAAAGGCTTAATAGTAGACAAACAGTCCTGGGATGTAACATAGAGGATAATGAATATAGTTAACAATACTGTCCTGTATATTTGAAAGTTGGTTAAGGGGTGTATCTTAAAAGATCCAATCATAAGAAAAAAAATCTGTGGCTATATGTGTTGATGGATGCTAACTTACTGTGATAATCATTTTAAAATCTACATCAACAGATATAGAATCCTTACATTGCACACCTAAAACTAATACAGTGTTATAAGTTAATTTTATATCAATTAAAAAAACAGACAATGACTCTAAGAGTGTCTAGAGCTAGAATAATATGGATAATTAAGTTTCAGCAAAGGTTACACTGCAGAGCAACCAGACAGAGGACAGTCTTCCTAACAACAGGTGCTACAGTAAATTGGATCTCCATAAGGGGAAAAAGTAAAATTTGAATGTTATTTTATGTCATAAATTCAAAAAGTAATATTGGGGTACATTTTCAATCTAAGGATGATTGGTAAAACAATAAAATCACTAGAAAATAACATAGAAGTCTTTATTAACATCAGAATTTTTTAAAGGTTTATTTATTTATTTATGTTGGGAAAGAGAGAGAGAGAGCACGAGTTGGGGAGGGACAGAGAGAAAGGGAGACCAAGAATCCCAAGCAGACTCTGCACTGTCAGCACAGCACTGGATAAAGGGGCTCAAACTCATTACTGGAAAATCGTGACTATAGCTGAAATCAAGCTCAATCTACTGAGCCACTCACACGCCCCTAATGTCAGAATTCTTTAATAAGACTCAAGATGTACTAATTATAAAGGGAAAATTGGTAAAATTAAGAATTATTTCTGTCCACCAAGAAACCATTAAGAGACAAGCCATGGACTGGGTTGATAAATTTGTAACAAATAGACATGACAACAAAATCATATTCAGACCCTAGATTTAAAATTTTATAGATGAGGGGTGCCTGGGTAGCTCAGTGGGTTAAGCAACTGATTTAGGCTCAGGTCATGATATCATGGTTTTCAGCCCCACTTAGGCTCTGTGCTGAGAGCTCAGAGCCTGGAGCCTGCTTCAGATTCTGTATCTCCCTCTCTCTTTCCCTGTCCTCGGCTCATGTTCTCTCTCTCAAAAATAAATAAACATTTTAAAAAAATTGAATAAAAATAAAATTTTATAAATGAATGAGCAAGAGGCAAACAATAGAAAAAATTAGCAAGGGGGATGCCTGGGTGACTCAGTTGTTTAAGTGTCCAACTCCAACTCTTTTTTTTTTTTAATAGTTTATTGTCAAATTGGTTTCCATATAACACCCAGTGCTCTTCCCCATTACCATCACCCCCCTTACCCCAACTCCAACTCTTGATTTGGGCTCAGATCATGCATGACCTCAGTGTTTGTAAGATTGAGCCAGCCTCAGGCTCTGTGCTGACAGCATGAAGGCTACTTGAAGTTCTCTCTTTCCCTCTCTCTGCCCTACCCCTGTTCCTGCTCATTCTTTCTCTCTCTCTCTCTCTCTCTCTCTCTCTCTTTCTCTCTCTCTTTCCCCAAATAAATGAACTTTAAAAAATCATAAAAAAAGAAAAATTAGCAAGGGACTTTAGAAGCAATTAAAAAAGAAGAGAAAGAAGAGAATCAAATGGTCAATAAACATAAAAAAAGGTGATCATACTTATTAGTAACAAGGGAAATGCAAGTTAAAATCACTACACATTTACCAAAATAGCTAAAATGAAACGTACTGACTAGGAATTAGAGTGGAGGAAAGTCAATGGGAATGTGCATAAACTGAACAAAGGAAAAGAAATTTGCACAGTTTGGAAAATATTTGGTGGTATCTTTTATAGTTTATCACATACATACTCCATGATCTAACAACTTACCACTCAAGTATATACCAAACAGAACTGCATGTGTTGCACAACAAAAGACATTCACAAGCATGTCCATAATAGCATTTTTAAGGCCATTTTTGGAAAATAACTATTCATTAACAGTAGGATGGATATATATAATGGAATACTATAGCTATGCAACAACAAATAAATCTCACATCACAATGTTAAAGATAAGCAAGGAAGAGTATATGCAAGTTATTCAAATCATATTAAGTTTAAAAATAATTTAAAGTATTTTATTTATGGGTTTATGATTAGGTGTTAAACTATCAAGTAAATCATGGAAGTGTTTACCTTTTTTGGGAGGTAGGAAAGCAGACAAAAGATACATTTTAGGAGGGGCTAGCAATGTCCTTTTTCTCAACCTGGGTATTAGTTACATGAGTATTTGCTTTGTGATAAATTGAGATGCACATTTCTCTTTACTCTTATCTCTATGGGTATTGTACAATAAAAAAAGGTCAACACTAAAAAAAATAACCAATGGGGAATGACAGAATAGATTCTGGAGGCATTAAGCAGGTTAGGAAACTACTGCAATTGTCTATCCCAAAATTATCTTGCCTGCTTAGGCAAGAATGATTTCAGTAGACAAATAAAAGAGAGGACTAGTAAAAAGGGTCATTCAAAAGGAGAATTACTATAAAGGTAAGACATAATCATATAATATAAATACTACAAGTTTAGGAAGAAGAGAAATCTGGGATTGAATTAGTTTTTTCTAGCACATAGGATCAGTGGGGTCTGGGCAAAATGTTTGAATTTTATGAGTCTCAGTTTCTTCATCCATGCACTGGGGAGAATGATGTATGTGGCACAGAAGCACATGTATAAAATGAGATAAAAATTATAAGTGGTCAAGCACAGGATTTGACAAAATTTATGAACTTAATGAATGCTTATTCTCTTCCTTCAATCTGTTTCTCCCAATAAAATTATCTTATTGATGTGAAATTAAGAAATAATGCTATAAGTCATCATTTGTATATCAAGAACATATTTTAAAACTGAAAATTACACAAAAAAATTAGATTTTTGATAATTTTGGAAATTTTGAAATGTACCCTACATTTTAGTTCATTAGTATTTTCATAGAAATTCCTAATAATGATATTGAAAGAAATATTCAAACTCTGTTATTTAAAAGGAGTAGAATTAAAACAAGGCTTGACATGATTATAATTCTGAAGAATTTTACAGTACTTTATTCTAAGATGTTTCTGTATGAGTATCATTCAGCAGGTACTCTGGCCTCCGCTTTGTCTTTGGCCAGGCCCTCTTTATTATCTTCCACTAACTCAAGAGGCAGTGACTCTTCTGGTACAAAGAACCAAAACTACAAATGTGGATCATGGACCAGAGAGAACCCTGTCTCATCCCTAGCCTCTAGGACTGCAGGGTAGACATGTTTTAAAGAGAAGCATAGAGTTTATAAGACCTTTCTTTTCCTTTCTTTTAGAATGAGATCTTCTGCTTGATTCCTTGGAACTCCAAAAAGTTAATAGGAACCATCTGGGGACCCCCAAGGAAAATGATTCAAGGAATTGTGTATGTCACAGAGGATGTTTTCTAAATTTTAATGAAAAAGGATACAAGAAGATCCTTTAAACAAATCCAATTCCAACATAAATCACCATGGTAAGAAGGCAGAGAGGAACTCTGCACAGAAACCCTAGCCAGGAGTAAAATGCTAAACTTGCCATTCAAATAGCAGATTTTAGAAAACATCCATTCATTTTGTATTTCCATGAACACACACACATGGCATTTTGAACATTAGAAACTTAAGTTAAATAATTATTGAGACACATAAATTAAAGAAATGAAGGTTTGTGGTAATCTCCTGTTAAGTGTACATTTCTTGGGCATTTTCTCTGGCCTGTTTTTAACATCCCTCTAATTAGGGAGGATAAAAGGCATAATTTATAGGTTGTGTCACCAGAAAAAATAATGACTAATTATTATAACTATGAACTCTAATAGTTAGGTAGCCACCAACCGTGTGTGATTATTTAAATTTAAAGGAACTAAACTTTACTAAAATTAGAAATTTAATTTCTCAGTAAAATTACCCCTATCCTAATATTAGACTGTTAGTAGCTACTGAATTCAATAGTGGAGAATATTTCCATCATTACAGAAGTTCTGCTGCATGGTGTTAATTTACATTATATTCAAGTCAGACAATTTCTTTAGGCAATAGGTTCTAAAACTTCCTTTCTTCCACAACATTTGGGTATTTTCTTAAAATGATTTAGATGTTGCATTGGATTATTGAATGTGGTATGACTGCTATAAACAATGAACCAATTATAGTGGCTTAGACAAGATGTAAATATTGTACTATCCTGAAAACGGTACACATGGAAGCAACTTTTCTCAAGACACCAGATAATCCAGGTCTCTATTAGCTTGCTTATCTAGGTTCTATCTTGTGCTCTAAGATGGCTATTCCAACCCCTACCATCATATCCATACTCCAACGAATTGGCAATAGGAAAAGAAAGCATATTTCTTTCCTTGTCAGTGCATAACTCTAAAATAGTATACTTTGCTTCTTTTCACATTTCATTGGCCAAAAAATAATCCCATGGTCATATGTAATTATGAGGGTGCCCAAGAATGTGATTTTCAGCTTGGTATCTGTGTGCCTGGCTAAAATTTCTATTCTTGTAGAAGAGAGGAAAAATGAATATTGCTAACTCATCTAGCAATCTCTCCTATACATACCCACATTTTATATTCTCTTACACATAAAATTGACTTTTCTTGTTTCCCTCTATTTATAGATATTCTGGTAGAGGTGATGTAAAATTTTTATTGCATACCTCCAGAACATTAAACAAGACATTTATATCATCATCTGAATTCTGTAATAGAATTCATATTACCAGTTTTAGGTTCCATGCCCCCATAAGCAGCAGGTTACCCCCAAAACAGAAAACAGAAACTCACTCCGAGTTGGCCATTGATAGAAACAAAATGTTAATACAAAGACCTCTTATGGCTACTTAGCTTATCAATTTTTGATACTGCATGCCATACCTTCACTTATGTCTAATGCTGAGTATTTGAAATGGAAATCCATTCCTATTTAAATCTTAACATAGAATCCCATTATAGCTCATTTTTACACAGAGCAGCACATAATAGGCATTAATTAAGAATTGTTTTACATAATATCTAACAAAAGACTCATTTAATATGACAAAGTATTATATATGTAAACTATTTTCTTCCCTGCATTAAAACATAAAGGTAAATTAAATTAAATAGAATTTATATGGGTATAATTTACTGAAATAATAATTTCATGTAAATTTTTAATAATTGAGGAATCTCTATTAATTCAACTCCTTTTGCTCTCTTGATGGGTTTTGTGACAAGAAAAATCAGATTCGTGGACTATTAATTCATTTTATTGAAAGTAAAATAATAAACATATTTTCATGATAAATATGTATTCAACTCTAGCCTGAGAACCTAAGCCTTCATTGGATGACCCTGAGCTTGTGATCTACAAAGTGGTTGGCATCATAGTACATTTGTGATAATGAAGTCAGGTTTGACATAGCCATTCGTTCAAATAATGAGAGCTTTATTAATAAAGACATATGGTATATTGAGTCATTTCCTAAAAACGTTCATTTTGTTTAATCTGTTCATCATTTAAATTATGTGGTACCATGGCTATAATATAATAATAGGACTTTTTCCCAAGGAAAAAATAGTTTATTTTTAAAACTTTGAGAGATGCCTCTAGCCACCCACTGATAACTATAACATCATAGCCGCCTTGATACTAAATTTATGAAATGTTTTTGATCACAAAGTTTCTCATATCTAGCATTTTTTTCACATCTTTCCCCTTTACCACAAATTATCTCTTATTCTGCCAATCTCTCCCTTCACTTGACCCTCCCATATCATTAACATAGGACCCTAGAGCCAAGTTACTGGTTCCAGGAGACTCACAAATATAACCCAAAAGACCAACCCCTAAATTGAATTCAATTTTATATATTTGAAAACTACTGAAAAACTAGGGGAACAAATGACCAGAATGTGAAGAATATTAACTGACTTTTCTCCAAATTTAAGTCCAAAGATAACTATAATAGTGATTACTTCCTGATACTTATTGTATCAAATCATCTTTATTTGCCCTTAGATTTTTTATTTAATTCATAACTCAACTATTATGAAGGCACAGCCCTTAATAATTAGAGGAAAATTTTTTCTATTTCCATTTTATGTTTTCCTAGCTACTGGCAAAAGAAAAATTAGAATAAAATAATATAAATAGGTATTTACTATGGTCTTCCATAGTACTTTGACCATTAATTAACAACGTAACATTTATATAAAGATAATGTGGTTATATATTTTCCTTTCCCAATGTCTTTTCATTTTTGATAAGATGGAAATACAAAAATATTTCCTGCTCAGTAATTAACTTTGTTCTATTAAATTTATTAGACTTTCACATCAAGAAATAATCTGAGATACGCATTTTTTTATGTTTGATATATCCCATCTATACTGCCGGGATCAATCATCTTTGGAAGCTTGAATCAACTTTTTGTAGAAGCTGTAATATCACATTATCACCTTCACTTATTACTGTATTTTTAAAAGCTTTAATAGTGGAAAACAATATGGAGATTCCTAAAAAAATTAAAAATGGAACTCCATATTATCCAGCAACCATACTACTGGGTATTTATCCAGAGAATACAAAAACACTAATTCAAAGGAATACATGCACTCCTATGTTTATTGTATTATTATTTACAATACCCAAACTATGAAAGCAGCCTAAGTGTCCAGTGATAGATGAATGGATAAAGAAAGATGTGATACACACACACACACACACACACACACACACACACACCATGGAATACTATTCAGCCATAAAAATGAATGGAATCTTGCTATTTGCAACAACATGGATGGACCTAGACAGGGTAATGCTAAGCAAAACAAATCAATTGGAGAAAGACTAATACTCATATGTGGAATTTAAGAAACAAACCAAATGAACAAAGGAAAAAAAAAAGAGAGTCCATAAAACAGACTCTTAACTATAGAGAATCAACAGATGATTAGCAGAGGGGAGGTGGATGGGGAGATGGGTGAAATAGGAGAAGAGGATTAAAAATACACTTATCTTGATGAGTAATGTATAGAAGTGTTGAATCATTATATTGTACACCTGAAACTAATATAAACTATACTGAAATTAAAATTAAATTAAAGACTATAATGGTTAGTTATTTAAAAAATAATTTGAGGGGCGCCTGAGTGGCTCAGTCAGTTAAGCCTCTGACTTCGGCTCAGGTCTCGATCTTATGGTTTGTGAGTTAGAGCTCCACATCAGGCTCTGTGCTAACAACTCAGAGCCTGGAGCCTGCTTTAGATTCTGTGTCTCCCTCTCTCTCTGCCCCTCCCCCACGCATGCTCTGTTTCTGTCTCAATAAAAAATAAAAACATAATTTTTTTATTTTAAAAAAAGAATAATTTGAATAGTTTTATTGGCTTTATACTTCTTGTATTTAGATTTCCAGATAATGACCACAATAAGCTTTATTGTCTTTTCTTATTTCTTAATAAGCGCACCCCAGCATAGGAATAATCATTTGTGTCTAGATTATTAACATACACTCCCAAATTGTTCCTCCACCTCAGTCTTACACTGGTCCAATTGATGCTATAGCTATGAAACATCCTTCTAAGTAAATTGCTAGACACAAATGTGATAGAACAAAAATCTAAACTTCATCAGTTCCATACTACTAGCAAACTAAAGTCCAAATGCTCAGCATTGAAGGCCCTGTACCACATATATCACACCCATATGTCCACACTGTCAATCACAGTGTGAAACCTGAATCTAGGATGTCTCAACTCATTTCTAAAATGATACCTTAGCTTCCTTTCCAAAATATAGTAAATGAGATGAATCAAATTTATAAAAAAAGTTTATATACTAATGAAAATATGTTTATGTCACGCCCCTTGACCCAGAGTCATGAAAGAACAAAGTCTATTTGGGAAACGGTAAGTAATTTTATGTGGTTTCAGCATAAACAATATGGCCAGGAAAATTTCAAACTGTTAAGAAACTTCTATGTCACATTATAGGACCTAGATTTTATTCAATATGCAATGTGACATCATTGAAGAATTTTAGGCAAAGCAATGACTCAGTTAGACTGGTGCTTTAGGAAACTATCCTTTTTGGCATGTGGATGATTGACTGAATGAGGGGAGAGGCTAGAGAACTCAGTCTGGAAGTCCAAAGGGAAGATGACGATGGCCTCAAGAAAATGGCCCTGAAAATGAGTTCTTTGAGAACAGGGACAATTTCTTATTCTTTTCTTATGCCATAAACACCTACCATAGCATCTGTCATATACTGTCCTTAGCCTCAAACTGTCTGGGAAAGAAAAAGTGTCTAGTATCAAAATGTGACAAAAATATAAATTACTGTCACATCTCCTAGTTTATTAATTCACAACAACACGACTATATGCCTCTGAGGGCACTGTTTGTGGGGTCTTCACAGACCACCTCCCCACCACGTGACTCTTTATTCTAATTCCACCATCTTTATGGCACAAATGCCTCAGAGAGGAAAACATAGCTCTCTTTCATTTTTCTCTTTTTCTCTACTCTTACTTTAGTCAAAGAGAACATGATAAAATAGTCAATTCAAAATTTTTCTTTGTCTAACAATTCCAAACATACTCAACTTCCCTGGCTAATATCACACATTTGTTCAAAACAATTCTCTAGTTTTTTTTATAATGTCAGTTTATTGAGGGTATAAGACTTAATTTTCAACATTCATTGAAATGGGTAAAGCACAGCATGATAGGTGCTTTAAAATAATGTTGTTTGATTAACCCCCGGAATTTAGGCACATTTAATTCATTGATACTCTCATATTAAAATACAATTACAAGTACGGAGTCATGACTTTCATATCATTGTGATATGCAGGTGCCCTAGACTGCTTGGCAAAGTTGAAATTTTATTTAAACTTATTTTAAATTTATTTTATTTTATTTAGATTTAATTCCAGTTTTACTTTATATCTGCTATTATGTGTACAAAGAAATGTAGTGTCTATGACTGGCATAAGAAGAATTTGATCAGGTGAGTTCTTATAGGCGTCTTTGTAAAATCTTATCAGTTGTCTATGTTATTAAGATTAAAACCATAATGACCAAGATTAAAATTTGTATTAATCCAATTTCACTGATTCAATTAATTGAGGTTGATTTTATTCTCTTTATACATATAATTTGTAATTTCATTTTTTATAGTACTCATTCCAATTTTTTGTTCTCTAGGTTCAAAATTATTTGTTAAACATATTGATTACTTTAATAACCACAAAGAAGAATGTAAATTCACTAGCCTATATTTAGACTCAGGAAAATTTATGCATACTCCACAGCCCAGCCCTCAGAATTTTTAATTATGGCAAAATTTCGTGTAAGAATGGGGGAAAATGACAGCCTCACCAATCTGATACTGCTGATGGTCTGCTTGTCTGGCTTCTCAGTCTTATCTACCATTCCATCATGGTAGAAAGGGGATAGGAAAGTACATTGAATAAAAATTTATTGAGCATCAGTTACAGACAAGGCACTAAATCCTGAAGATACAAACTAAGCTGCCTCCAGGTACTGAGAATCTGCAATGCACAGTGTTTGTTCCTTTCAAATTCAAAAGTCTAGCCCAGACCACTTGTTTGGGCTTAAGCCCTAGGTCTTACATATTTAGTTCCCTGCTAGATATTTCTAGTTATCCAACTAAATAATTTAAGAGGCTCATAAAACTTTGACCAATTTTGTTCCTTAAACTTGGTGTAACATTTATCTCTCTGCGACTTCCAGAAACAAAGTAAATATCTTTCATCCTTCTTTTAAGTCATCTCTTTCTCAAGTAAATAAATAAACAAATAATAAAGTCCGATTTTATCTCCTAAGTAACTTGTCCATTCACATCTTCACTGACATTCCCCAGTCCATGCTGTCATGTGCTTTTGCCCATACTACATACAGCAAGTGCCATCACTCCTGGATTTCCTCTCTATGTCTCAAGTCCCCTTCAGTCATTCTCCTTACTACAGCAAAAGCAATCACTTTGAAATGCAAATAAGAGCAAGTACACCCTGCTTAGGCCTTTCAATTACCTCTCATAGCACTTAGTCTAAAAAACACAATGTTAACATTCCCCATGTGATTTTAACTCCAATTTGGGCTACTTTGCCTGAAACCCATACTCTATGCAAGATTGGCTATTTTAGTCTCTCTAATACATTTTGATATTTTGCCTCAGAGATTTTGCATTTACTAGAATCTTCTCTCTTTCTGCAAAATTTTTCCTCCTTAGTTTGCCTTGTTAACACTTCAAAGCTGTGCTGGCTAACCCGGTATCCACTAGCCATATGGCTACTGAGCACTTGATATGTGGCTGGTGAAAATTGAGATGTGCTTTAAAATGTGTTAAAATATACAATGAATTTCAAACACATCATATAGAAAAACTATGTAAAACATCTTATTACTAATTTTTATAATGATTACATGTAGAAATGATAATAGTTTAGATCTATTGGGTTAAACAAAAGATTAAAATAAATTTTGTTTTTTTATGCTTCAATATAGCTACTAAAAACTTTAAATTTATGTAAGTAGTATGTGCCCTGACTTATATTTTTTCTTAGAAAGCAGTGCTTGAGGACTTAGTTCAACTGTCAACCTTGTTAAGATGTATTTTGTAAATTCCCAGACATTAGTGCAAATTTTTACTTTTAAATGTCTCTTCTCACTGCTAAAATGCAAGCTCCAATGGGGCTTGTGCTGTTGTAACTCCTTCAACCATTCAACTCATTTAATGATATATAAGGGAACTTCTGATGTATGGCAGACAGCCAATAAATAGTAAGTGAATGAATGAATGAATATATTAGTAAATGGAGAAAGAGTGACACAAAAACAATAATTCAGAGCATTATAATAAGTGAAAAAATAGAGACATGAATAAAGTGGCAAGAATTAATACATATGAACAACATGGCAAAAGAGAGGTTCAGAAGACAGTATTCTTCTTATTCCTAGAGTCTTCTGAGTAAATACTGATGTGTTACCTCTTACATTTCAAGATTAGATGGAGAAAGACCAGAGAGGTATGGAATTTGGCAAATATCATGGCTTTGGTCGTTTTAGGCAGAGACAGCAAACTATATGACACTGGGACAACACCCATTGGACCCCTTGGGAAGTTCAATAAGACATACAGAGGAATCACCAGAGGAATCACTTTCATCTGGTGTTTTTTTTTTTCTTTTAGAGTATAGATTGAAGTAAATTGAATTTTTGGCCTCAACACTTAACCAACAGTGCTATGGCCTCATTTGTGTGTAGAGTGCTCTTCAGTCTTCACTGTTCCTGGATGTTGGATTTGGCCATATTTGACCAATGACAAGTAGGGTAACAGTGACATCGAACCAATTCTGACTCTCAGGCTTAAAAGGCTTGTGCTATTTCACTCACTCCCTTGCAAATCTGCCTCTCCATGAGAAATACATGCTTGCTTACTCATTATCCCCAGGAGGAGAAGAGTAATCTGGAAACCCAAAAAATAGTCAATAAGAAGCATCGCCTCTCTGACAAGGCCAGACTAAATCAGCCAAATCCAAGCCTCCACTCAGTTTGTGAGCAATAGTAAGTACTTGCTGTTTGAAGCTACTGAGTTTTAGATTGATTAATTATATAGCAATAGCTAACAGATACATGGACAAACTTCCATTGAAAAATAACACATAAAACACCTTAATGGAATGTGTGACGCCTATTGTTAACTTAATAATAATGATGATAATAATACTAATAACAATCACCATTCCATAATGACCAAACACCAAACACTATGGATAAGTCTTTACAGCACTTATTTCCCCTTAGCAGTAACACAGGGGATAGGTACTGTGGTCTTCATCTGGGTCAGTGAGAAAATTGAGAGTCTGAAAGTTTCTGAGACAAAGCCAGAAGTTCAATTCTGATTCTCTCATATTTATAATCACAAAAACATATCTATTCTCATTTTGAATTTCAGTGAAATATTTGACTTAATTTGAATGCGAATATTACCAAGGAGAGTAAACAAAATATCACTTTTTATTTCAATGTATCCTTTTATAACTATAATAGTTGTAGTTATCGTTTTTTATACTGCATAAAAGGAGAGTTGGGATTTGTGCTTCACATACCATGCATCAATATAATGAATCCATTAGTACAAAATACCTAGCTATCATTACCTCAATTTGTGTGTGCAATCTACTTGTAAAGTTGTCACAGGACATTCTTTATTCCATGCTTTAATGTCATGATATTTAGGAATGGCCATTACCTGGGAGCAATGTTGCCATAGTGTCCATTCAATTAATAGAATTTCAGTTGAAAAGATTTTTAGACTTTTGGGCTCTTTCAAACTCATTTCTGTTCTTTTGAAAATGAGGCTTTTTTTTTTTTTTTGCAGAAGATAGTAAAATCATTTTCATTTGGTAGGATATCCCAACCTCAAACTAATAGTCTTTATTAATATAATTAAAATTGACATGTATCTCTCAAAATTAATATAAATTAACTGTTGAGAAATTTATTCCATTATTTTTGACAAGCATGTCACTACATTTTGAAAATGGAATGTTTCTAAGTATCAAAGATTATGACACTGGGCTAAAAGGGAGACTCTCCGGCCCCAGTAAGCGGCAAGAGAAGGAAGTCAAGTAAGTCCTTAACAGGAAACAAAACTTGAGGGAAAATTGCACCAAAATCTCATTTTGGAAAGGGACAACTTGTTCTATATTTACTGTTGCTATATTTTATAATAATATAAAGAGAGATCTCACCCGCCCCCAGCATGGATGGCAGCCTACTGGCTTCATGCACAAATCTTCTCACCTTATTCCTGTATCTTTAGTTCCCTGAAGGTCTTCTGTTCTATGAACTTGCAGATACCAAATATATCACAGAAGCAACACATTTCACCTCAACAGATAGGCATTGAGCTAAGCCTCCCAAGTAGCCAACTCAACTCAAGCAAGACTAAACAATTTGTACATAATGATTGTTGAAATTCTGGCTTCTCTCTAATGTCCAAGAAACAAAGAAACCCCCTTGCAACCACAAATAATGGTTTATAGAAGATTAGCATTGTGAGGGAATATGAGTGTCCCAGCGTTAGGAATTTAAAATTTTTCCAACAAAAGAAAATCCTCTTCCATGAAACAAACAAGTGTGAAGTCTTGGAACATGAATGTGAATGATAAAAATGGATAAAAAGTCTCTGTTCTCTTTACTCAACGTTTATCTGGAAGAGGACATTTATCCTCAAGGGGAAAGAGGCCATTAAGGAGTCAGCAACCTGCTCTTCTCACCTTCCAAAAAGCACACACCACAGTTTCAGCTGTCCTGTCTTTGTGCATACCATTCCTCTCTGTTGAAGTTTCCCTCATATGTTCAGCCTGTGTAGACCTCTTTGCAATTACAGTTGATGCCACAGAGTTAATGATTTACTTGAAACAGCCTTATTCTCTGGTAGTCTACAGTATATAATTTAAGCATTTGAATCGCTGAACTATCTGTAAACATTGGGTACATCCTGAAGATTGAAGGAATATCAGATGAAGAGAGTGACATGAATATAAAAGAACCACACAGGGGCACCTAGGTGGCTCAGTCAGTTAGGGCTTCAACTTCGGCTCAGGTCATGATCTCCTGATCCATGAGTTCGAGCCCCACATCAGGCTTGTGCTGCCAGCTCAGAGCCTGGAGCCTGCTTCAGATTCTGTCTCCCTCTCTTTCTACCCCTCCCCTGCTCATGATCTGTCTCTCTCTGTCTCTCAAAAATAAACATTAAAAAATTTTTAAAGAACCACACAAACAGAACATTTTCATTTGGAATTTAGACTCAAATTCAAACAAGTTCTCTAGTTCCTGGGGTCACCTCGTCCCAGAATATATAAATAAAAATGACTATTTCCTCAGTAGAAAATACATCACTCCCACTCATACCCACATGAGTATCACTAATATTGAGAGCATTATAATTTTTACAAAAGCAAATTACTCATTTCCTTCTTAAATTGAATTATTGATTTCTTTCACATCTCACTTCACATAGACATGTGGGTTTCTCTGCCCATGGTGACTGAAATGGAGAACAAATCACCTTTTCTTTCATGTCACCAGTATCAACATCTATATCTAAAATACATTTCTTTAAATAATAAATTTAAAACTAGAACATACATTTAAACTAATTTTAAAAGTTACTTCTATGAAGTAAATGTAGAAAAATTTTCTCTTACCTCCTAATTCATTCTTCAACAAATTCTGTGTGTTTTTATATGTAATACTATGTTGAATGGACTAGCAATGTAGCCATTTAAATTCTCTGCTTTTCCACAGCTCAAGACTGATACAGACTAGAGAAAGTGCCATAGGGAAATGGCTATGGTCTCTTTTTCTCTTCTTTTTCCCTTCTCCTCCCCTTTTTCCCTTCCCTCCCCTCCCCTCTCCTTCCTTCCCTTCCTTTCCCTTCCTTCTGTTTTAGACCAAAAATTTATTTACAGACATTGCCCTCTGAAATGCTTCAGTGACTTTTATAGCCTATGGATGGATACAGACCAAAGATAACAAGTCCTGCTACTCTGTTTTAGGAAGCCCTGTGCTCTAACATCTCTCTTTAGAATGTTTGGGACCTTAGCAGTCAAAGTCCTCTCCGCATGAGGCCTTAGCCAAAACTCCAGGAGAAGAGGGAAATATAAATTAAATTTCTATTACATATAAAGGTAAATTTAATTCATTTTTCATTATCTGAGTACTATACTAACAAGTTTTAGTTTTAGAACTTGGGGCCAAAGTCACTTCCCCCTGCCAGGAACAGCCCTATTATTATTTGAAAATATATCTTTCTAACTATATCTGCAGAAACGTATCATTTTGTTTAGTGTGGTTTTTATTTAATAAATAATATATCATATCACACAGTATGATCTACTTCATTCTTTTAAACTGTAGTGTATTATTCCATATGAATGTGGCACAATTTATTTAGCCAATTCATGAAAAGTCATTTCAGCAAATGATCAATTTGTCAAATATATACTTGTCAGTATTTCCTTCTAAAATTTTAACTTCAACATGTTAAGAGGATAGGTGGTTTCATTAGATTTGCTGATTTCTGCAACCTTTAAACTAAAAAATTTAGAAACTATAAATATTCTGTATTTCAGAAGGTGGGGGTCATATTCTGAAAATATACCCTTCAGCTCCTCTCTGCCCCTCACTCCCCTGGACTTTGTGAACCATCAGCCTAGTCTGTTTTCTTCCTTTCATCCCTGGCAGTATGTTCTCTGTGTTCTAATTTTTTTTAGCTACAGTTGCTAGTTGCTGAGGCACAATTGGGGACTTTTTTTACAAACTGTTAAAAACACAAAACAAGACAAAACATTTATTAACCATCCAAAATAATTTCTTAAACATTCCTATGTAAAATACAGTTTTGTGAATTTTAGAAATATTTTTAAAAATTTAAACATGGTAAATTTATTACTCTCTGGACTGACTTTGACTATTTGGCCATGTGGTAAATTATCTTTTCCTGATTTGAATGAATTCACTTCCATAAGTATCCACTTCTCCCACTAATGGAAATCTAGTTTACATTTTGTATTTTCCTTTGGGTTTTTATATATAAAATATAAATATATGTAGCAACCCTTCTGCTGACATGTCTTTTTAAATTTGCACCCCAGTAAGAGTATAGAATGTATCAACTTCACCACATCTTCTCATACACCAGCTGTTATCAAACTCAGTGTTTTGCTATTGCTGTCTTTCCCTATATGTTAGAAAGACTGATAATGATGTGGGGACCAAAGTCAAAAGAAAAAATAAATTTTCTTACAACTAACATTGACAAATACTTGAGACAGGCAGAGTGACCATCCTTAAGGAGTTTAGCTGCCTCAATGTTAATACTTTGCTAGAAGTGAAAGGCAACCTTAGCTTGACTGTAGCCTGATGTTCAGGATACTGTAAAAATCCCGTTGGAGACTTCCTTTATCTCTGTCTGCCCCCCAAGATATATGTTGGCAACCATCTTCCAAGCATATGGCCACTGATCTACATCTGACAGGTCTCATGACTAAGGTGTTTAATAACACAGTAATAAATGACCTTATCCTAACAGCTAGCTCCTCAAGGTCCTGGAAACCTTGCTTCCAAATTCTCCTGTCATGAACCCCTTCCCAAGTTTATAGTATAAGCACACAATCCTCACAACCCCAGTGCAGCTCTTTCTGCCCATGGGTCCCATACCCATGCTTTAATAAAACTACCCTTTTTGCATGGAAAGACATCTCAAGAATATTTTCTTGACCACTCTCAAAACCCAATATTTCACATCAATAATATTTGCACTTTTTTTATCAGCCCTTGGAATTTCTTCTCCAGTGAATTTTCTTTTGATATCCCTCGCCATATATCGTTTTGAATACTATGCCTTTTTCTCAAAAAATCATTCTATAGAAACTTGTATATTCCAGTCCTTATTCCTTTGTTTCACATATTACAGATACAATTCTCTAGCCAATAGCCTATATTTTTATTTTGCCTTTTCTCTTTTTGTAATTTTTCTTTTTCTTTTTTTTTTTTGGTTAAATGTATTTATGATATAATTTATCATAGAGAAGTCTGCATTTAATTATAAATTTAAAAATATTTTACTTGATGTGTCTTGCCTTTCTGAGGGTGGTGGGTGGTACACAGGATGGCCTTCCCTGATTTTACATTTTTTCATGTTCCCAGTGTATATGAAAGTCACTATTCTGAAAGATCACTGACGGAGATATGTAATTTTAGCATTTGAATCTTTCACACTTCACTTTTTAAACTTTCTGGATTTTTTTTAAGTTTTAAAGTATTTGTGAGTTTTTTTTTAAAGTTTATTTATTTATTTATTTATTTGGAGGGACAAAGAAGGAGAGCACAGGTGAGGAAGGGGCAGAAAAAGAGGGGGACAGAGGATCTGAAGCAGGCTCTGCGTAGACAGAGCTGATGCAGGGCTCGAACTCATGAACTGTGAGATCATGACCTGAGCCAAAGTCAGACACTTGACCCTCTGAGCCACTCAGGTGCCCCTAAACTTTCTGGATTTAAAACATAATTTAATACTTAATAAGACAATTCCCTAAGTTTCTTTATTAAGTTTACCAATCTTGCAAAGTTAACATAAATTTTATAATGTTTGCTAAGTTCCATGAAAAATATCCAGGGTAATTTTTTAAAAATTTAAAAGGTTGCATTTACTTATTTTGAGAGAAACGCGACTGTGAGCAGTGTAGGGGAAGAGAAAACAGGGAAAGAGAGAATCCCAAGGAGGATCTGCTCTGTCAGCACAGAGCCCAATGTGGTGCTTGAACTCACAAACCATGAGTTCATGACCTGAACTGAAATAAAGAGCTGAATGCTTAACCACCTGAACAAACCAAACACCCCTCTCCAGAATAATTTTAATTAAAATTATAGTAAGTCTATAGGCTAATTTGAGAACTGATCTTGTTACCATATTTAGTATCTATGAATATAGAATATTTTCATTTTTCCCTTTAATGTCTAAAAGTCTCTTTTATAATTTTCTTATGTTTTGTCCATATCTGATTCAGTTTATGCATAAACTTTGGTGCCATTTTTAAGAGATTTATGTATTTCATTTGCATTTAGGATTAGTTAGTGCTGTTTTATAGGAATGTTTTGGCTTTCATATATTGATCTAACATCCTGTTATCTTGTGGTACTCTTTTAAATGGCCCCAAATTTATTGGAGACAATTCTAATGTTTCTTAACAACTTATTTTGCTTGCTGAAGGTTTTAGATATAATGAATAAATGAGTTTTGCTTCTTCCTATTCTTGATAAAATATTTTCATCAGACGTGAGGGGGAAATTTCATAAAATACTTCCCCGATATCTATTGAGATGACAGTAGTGTGCTTCCCTTTCATCCTCAGTAATGTTACAACAGTAGGTTATTCCTATGGTCACATATTTTTATATGATTTTATTTTTTGTTGACTTACCTATTCCTATTCTTTAGTTTTCTAGCAGTTATTATCTCTATGTTTGTAATAATATTTTGTTTATAGTGGAAATGAACATTGTCATCAAGTGTTGGTATACATACTCAAATTCTTACCTTTTTGGTTTATTTTCTGTGGCTTTGTTTCTATATGATATATATTTCTGTATAACAAATTATATATTAAAGTATGTATTTTATAAAAATTCATTCTTTCCTACTTTCTTTCCTTTCTTTTTTTCCTCCATTTTCAAAGCCTTCTTCAAAAAGGTTTGCTAGTTATCCCAAACGATTTATAAAGTACTCCATTTTTCACCATTGATTTGAAATGTCATCTTTGCTATTTGCTAAATTCTCATTCATATTGGGATACATTTCCCAATACACTATACTTAACACCAAATTCTCAATCCTACATTATTCCATTGATATCTATACTATTTTAGTAGCCCTACCTTCAACATGCTAGATTTACGGCACCCCAACTATTGCAGTTTTCACTTCTATCTGAACAATTAATCACTTTGTAAATTTCTAAATATTATTTCCATAGTTTAAATCAAGAGAATTGTTACTTTTGACGAGTACATCTCTAAAAATGAGGCATTTTGTTCTATATATTCAACCCTTTCTTTTGTTGAATATAGAGTTTAAAGTTTAATCCATACAGTTTCTGATAGTTTCTAATTGAGTGTACTCCTTGAAATGTAATTCTTGAGCCACTAGTATTTTTTTCATTTTATTTTTTAACAGATTACTTGTTGGCATACAAGCAGATTGTTATTTTTTAAGTTATTTTAAAAAAATCATCAACTACCTGTATTGTTTCCAATATATTTTACTTGATATTTGTTTAGAATTTATTTTTGATGGTTGGAAGAAGTTGTGGAAACTTACAGTGTAACATTCTTAGAATCATAAATAAAATTTAAATTTAGCTATCCTTGTTCTTACAATCTGAGCCATAGCTGCCCTGGGAATTTCTCCCTGAAGGTTTTCTCTCCTGGGTTCACAGCCTCTTGCCATCCTCCTGGGTCTATATGCTTTTCCCACTCCCAACTTCTCTCATTTTCCCTTGTACCGCTGGACTCTTACCAACTCTTCTGTAGATACTTTCCCCAAAATAAGAAATTTTCTATTTTAAACAAGTTATCTTCCTGTCATTTTGATACCAACGTAATCATGCCTTTGAAACTAGATTTCCACAACCAATCTCTTCAAAACAAATTAGGCTGTTTTACTCATAAAACACGGTGTCTTTTCTCTGAGAAATTCTACCATATACTTTGAGCTGGCAGTGGAATATTATGGGGCAGGGTGCACATATTTATCAGAATACTTTCAGATAACAAAGCTGTATGCAAACCACCCAAGGGAGCTGATTGGCACAATTACCCATACATGATACTGGTTTCACTTCCACAAGAAACCAAGGTTTTTACTGACATCATATCCTCTATTGCTTAAATTTGAACCAAGAGTATCCATGTGTTATCTCTTAACTTGTGTCCTGTGAAAAAAAATAACCTTTCCCTTTAGTTCCTACAGGAAAATGACCAGGGAAGACTTAATGGACCCAAACAAAGACCTGTACCCATTATTGAACTTATTGCTGTCTCTAATGTGGAGTGGACATTCTGCTATCCAAATTAGTTATCCAAGCCTTGGGGACTGTGTCCAGGGCTGGATGATGGGGAGAGGGCAGTGTCCTTATAGCTTAATCCATGTAGAGTAGATTTCCCACAAGATATAGGGACACATTAGTCAAAGCAGAGGAAAGGTGCTAGGCTGACACAATAAACAACTGTGCACTACAATACAAGTGTTAGAGATTTAAAACAAGACATGTTGTGAGGGTCACTCCAGAGTATAAAAATTCAATTTGAGAATTCAAGTAAATCACATTTTTATAAACCCACAAAATCATTAATAATAAATACTGCAGATATGAGAGATCATCTATTCACTAAAGAGTTAAGAGATACTTTCTGAGCACCTATTTGCATCAGAAATTGTTCTAGCTGTTGTGATTATAGCACTGAGCTAGCCATAAGCAAATTCTTCCTTCACAAAGCTTACAGTGTTTTAAAGTATATTAATATTGTTTTAGTCACAAATATTAGAAAGCCATTTTGAGCCAACTCAAAAAAAAAGAGAAAAATATTTCAGCAAAGTAGGATTCTCCATAGACTCTAAGCATAAGGATGCAGAAACCTTAGAATGGATTCAAGTCCTAGATTAACATTAGGAAATTCAAAATCCTTCTCTATTTCCTTTATTCTTGTTTTTCTTTGTGAATATCTATTCTGTCTTATGTTAGAAATTGACTGCTGTTTCTACATCTCACAGTAGAGAACAGGTGCCATAAATACTTCCCTCAGCTTATATGGGACAGTTCACATATTCTAAGTTCCATTCTAAGTTCCCAATTTCCCAAAGAAGATCTCCCATGACTCTGAGTGAGATGCTTACCATAGAATCAATTCTCTATTACCAGAGAAATGGACACAAATTAGGGTCATCACAGCTACTGCTGCAAACATACAGTTAGAAATAGGAAGAAGTTACCAGAAAAGGGGGCCAAGAATACTATTAAATAAGTGTCCATTTGTCAGGGCAGACAGACTATGATTTTTTTGTGGTGTAATTTGTGATAAGGAAAACAAAGGATCTTTAGAAGAACATAGTGCAGAAAAAGGAAGATGAGCTCTTACATTTTAAGGACAGTGAAGACCTCTCAGCTGAAGTAATGTTTCCATTAAGTCTTCAAGAAATAAGTAGCATATCCAGGTGTCCTAATTTGAGGTCAGCATGCAGTGGCCCCAAGGGATCCCTAATTTCAAGTGAAATATCATTGAAGCAAAATTATAAAACTATTTTCTATAGAAAGACTCTGGAATTAATTCTTCTTTAGTGAAATGGCCATCAGATTTTAAGGAGTGTATGATCATCTAGGAAAGTCTTGCTGAAATGCAGATTCTACTATCAAGGTTGTGGGGTGGGGATTCTACATTTCCTCAAGCTGCTAGGTGATGAAGATAATGCTGGTGCATAGGAGGCACATTGATTTACAATGTATAGGTATTTTAAGAAAAAATTTACATTTTGGAGATTAATATGCTATTTAGTGTCTTAACTCTTGAAGCATAATCACCATATAATAAGTATTGGAGGAATGAATCAAGTGATAACAAAATGAAGCATAATCAGAGTTTTTTAAGTCAAAAGTCAAGTATCTTAAGGATTGGATACTGGATAACTACAGTCAGTGCTACGACATATAAAATAGTTTTTCTTAGACATATGAAAGGATCCATTGTAAATAAAGTAATTTTTTCATATCATGTTATTTTTAAATCAAATTTTATGGTCATTGGATTCTTTTTTTAAATGTTTATTTATTTATTTTGCATGAGGAAAAAAGAAAAAAGCAGGGGAGGGGCAGAGAGAAAGGGAGGGAGAGAATCCCAAGTAGGTTCCAGGCTGTCAGACAGACTCTATGAGGGGTCTGATCCCATCAACAATGAGATCCTGATTTGAGCTGAAATCAAGAGTCAGATGCTTAACCAACTGAGCCACTCAGGTGCCCCTATGACCATCTGGTTCTTTGCAACTAATCTTCAGTGTCTTCCAGTGGTCTTCTGAAGAAAAGTTTGTTCACACAAATACCTCCTACAATTTTCTTTCAATTTCTTAGCTGAATTACTGAGCATATGAAGCTAATTTGGTAATATAGACTTAAATATACATATACTGTCATTCAAAGGTCAATGTTTAACAAATTGTGAAAGCAGATCATAATATCTTCCTATAAATAATGCAGTCCCCTGTTTTAAATCAGACTAGCAGTTGATAATAGTATCTGTTTTGACTAATAAAATTAATTTCTAATTAATATTTAATATAGTAAGTCTGGTTCCCAAGAAGTAGAGTACCAGGTGAATATTTGCATGCAATTTTTTTCTTAGATAATATTTCCAGAAAAATAGTCACAAGAGAAGGAGAACTGGGCAGAGGGAGAAGCTGAACTATGCACCTTACAAAAGAAGTCCCAGCAAAACATCTGGGTAGCTCTGAAGTTGACCCTCAGAAATGTTCTGAATTGAATCAAGGTGGCAGACTTTTACTTCTCTGTCAGTTGATTCAGGGAAATTTTCTGGGAAGGATTTAGCTGTGAACCATTAACCACCAATACTCTTAAAAGAGGATCTCAGTCCTAAAAGAGGATCTGAGCAGCACACTGAACATCCCCTACAGAACACATGTTGCCCAGCCTCATCAGCTCTCTTCCTTGCTGCTCACTATAACCTGCCCAACCCCTCACTCACACCTCCGTTGGTCTAGGTTAAATACCTGGGGGATTCCCATACACTCATTTCTGAAGGGTCTGAGCCCTGTAACTGTGTCATTTTCAGGTCATGACTGCTATACTTGTTGATTATTGTCTCAATTAGTCAGGACAATACCCAAGTGATTCCCCAGTGAACTGCCTATATGCTACAAACATTCCTTCCTGGTCCCATTTTATAACAGCAGCCTTACTTCTCCTAGGTTATTTGTCTTGTCCAGGATAATGACTCCATTCCTTGCCTACTAGTTTCCTGATGACTAGGTGGCAACTATATCTTAAAGTTTGATAAGATTCTTTCTGTGTCCCTTAGTAGAAAGAAAGATTGTCTCCCTAAAAACATGTATGCATATACACATTGGAGCCTGGAGATGCAGGGGTGGAAAGCATATTTGTGCTCTCCATGAGACACTAAGTGGGACTACTCCAACTTCTACCCCTTTGTTTCCTGTACCCATTTGTTCAACATCTACAGGACACAATATTATTTTTTTATGTATTATAATTAACTTAGTGAATATACTGTGTCCTGGAAGATACCACTACATCTTTTCAGGTCATCATTTGCAAACAAAGACCTTGGCTGTGCCTTCTAAGAGTGTTCAATTACTCTGTCTCCTGAGAAGCTTCCTCATGGTGTTAAATGTGACAGGATACCCAGAGTTTCTTGTCCTTTTCTGTAAAGGAATCCATTGTTTGATGTGATCTTATATAAGATCCAATACTGATAAATCAAACATTCTATAAGCCCTGGAATAGTGGTTTGATTGAGGCACTGTGGACAGGAAAGACAAGCCTATACTTAATTAAGCTAGAATGTTATTTCTTCCAGAGTGGAAATGCTTCAATGTGATCAATTTTCCATAAGTATTTCCTGAGACTCCTTGGGAAATGGTACTGAATTATGGCCTCAGCTTTAGTCTCTTGCTGGCATGTTGAACATTTGGTACAGAGTTAGTTAAACCAGTCTTGCTGAGTGGTAACCCATTATATTGGTCCAATGCTTGCCACTCTGGCTATTCTGTTCATGAACCCATTGTGTCAGAGTGTGAGTGACTAATGGCAGAGGCAGACTGAGGTCTATTAGCCAAGTCATTCTGTCTCTTTGGCTACTGAGTTATTCTTCTACAGAGAAAGCAACTTAGCAAGCCATAGCATATGATAAATGGAGCTTCACATTTAGTGACCAGCACTATTGGTCCATCCACAACCTTACTACCCAGACTTTCTTGTCTCTAATCTTTTAATTGTTCTCCTTCCAGGCCTATGAACAGCCACCCTAGTGGGGACTATTCATCCATACATGTGAGCTGGGATAACCATACTATTGTAACATCGGTGAATAACAAGGGCATCAGTTTCATGTGTCCAGTTTTCTTAGTATTTCCCAAACTTAGTGCAGATATATTAAAACATTCTAAATTCTAGACTAATGAATATTTCAGTCTATAAGTCACATAGCGTGAATTCCTGGGGGTAACTTATAATTAATGACTTATATGCATCACTCTCTTATAATGAATAAATATATAATATTCCATATTAGCTTTGAATTATAGGGAAGACACATTCGCTGAGGAGGAATTCCCTTAATTCCTTTTAAAATAATGAAGAAAAAATTATTAATTTCTATAAAGTAAGTATAACAACAGCAATTTTTTAAAACATAACTTTCACTCGTGTAAATTTCCCCGAAGTTGTTTTTATTGGAGTTTGATTTTAGGAAAAGTTGAAACTTTGGAATAGCACCATCTGGTCATCTATTAGACAGTGACACACAGTAGAGCAGTTTCAAAATGAAAAAGAAATGAAGCAATGCTAAAAAGTAAAGGCAAAATGGTTTCAATTTCTTAGATTTCTGAATTGACAGAAGACTGATATGGTAACTGCACAACTGGGAGTTTCACATTCTAGATCAGAACCACAATAAAACTAAAATTCATGTTTTCAGTAGCAGAAGTGAAAGGTGTACTATACGGTAATTCTAAGTGCTTGAAAATAATACAGTAGAGTCTAATGGTCTACCAGGAGGCATTTTTCACTATTAAACGATTAAAATATTTTCAAAAACCTAGATATTCACAACTATACTGATAAACTAGTTGTCAATTGTTAAATTAACATATAAGAGCATGTATCTAGGTGAAGAATGAGAAGTGGTGATAGCAACAAAAGATTTTAATGATAGTCATCTAAAGTCTCTTTGTGTATGTATCTGTGAATTAACCATGAAAGTTAAAGGTGCAATGTAACTTGGCTGAAAAAGAAATACAATAAGATACAATAAAATCAAATGGAACAGGTCTGCTCACTGAAGCATAAGTGGATCCTAATCACTCCTGGCTATAGAATGAAAATCTTTGCAATAAATAAACTAAACTCTTTTCAAGTATTATCTTTTTTAAAATGTTCCTAAAGAAAAAATCAAATATACAAAGAAATAATAATGGTATAGTGAAACTCCATTTACCAACTATTCAATGTCAACAATATCAAGTCCTAACCCATCTGGTTTTATCTATGCCCAACTCATTTCCCCACACCCCTAATTACCTTGAAGCAAATGTCAAATATAACACCTTTTCATGAGTAAGTATTTCAGTATGAATCTCTAAAACATAGAATTATTTTTCTGAATACAGCAACAATCATTACAACAACTGAAATTTAGTAAGTCCATATTATCAACAATTATCCAGAGTTTACATTTCTTTTATAACTTTTGTTTGATAAAAATGGAGATACAAATGAGACCTGAAGATTACAACTGATAGAATTATTTCTTAAATTTCTTGTATTTCAGGCTTACTTTCCATTATGTTTTTCTCACATTTTTTACTGATGAAATCTTATATTTGGTCTAAGATTTTCTTCATTGCATCACTATTTAAGTGCCATTTAATACACCCTTCTGTCTCTTAGATTTCTTGTAATTGGAAGTAGAGCTGGTTAAGATTCTAATTTTTGTGTTTTTGTTCGTTTCGCAGGAGTATTTCATAATTGATTGTGTTCATTCATACTCATTAGGAGGTATATGTGTTGAAATTACTCCCTTTTGATACTATCATCACTCATTGATGATCATTTTCTATATCTACTAAATAATGACAGATTACAAATGGTAATGTTCTAATTCGATTATCCCTTTTTCATTTTTAACAGGATATTTTTTTTTAAAAAAACTTCCTCTTATCAATTGTTTTGTTAGCTTCAGCACAAGTGGCATAGGAAAAGTAAACACTTACTGCTTTCTCTGTATTTACCAGTTTTCAAAATAATGAATTAATTGGCTACCCATCTTCCAAAAACGAAGTTTTTTTAAAAAATAAAAATGTAATTAGGTGTTTATGCATTTAAACATATTTGATATATTTTAATCTATTGTGGTATTCTTTATTTAGACACTGATATGATCCCAACTCTGATGAGTGGAAACCTATCCACTTTGGTATGACATCACTAGACTTTGAAAGATGCATTTCTTGGTGATATGAAAATGTACTCCAGGCCCACCTAGTATATTTCCTGCTCTGATCTGAATCAGTTAGTTCTTAAAGGACATAAAGCACTTTTTTGGGGGGTATGAAATTGTATTTACAGACCATAGATTGGACAATAGGAACACTCATCACAATGGAATCTCATCATTTCCTGGCCTCTTATGTAGGAAGATCTAGGATGTGTAGATTGTATTGTTTATGAAATACATCATGAGTTCATACTGATACTTCTAATTCATACTCAAGGTGATAGGGTTTTTATTTAATTTCATTGATTTTAATATCTGTATCTCTTTATCTCCAGGTCAAATATTCTGTATTTTGGAGACTCCAAAAATTATTGATTCACTTTATATTCTAAACTACATACAAAACAATTTTAGAATAACATTATCACCATCAATATGCTTATAAAAGGCATTTAGTTCTTTCTATTTTCCTTTGTATATTTCACACCCAAGATGTATAATCCATTGCTATGTTTTAAGATCCTTGGATTAGTTTCTCTTTGTATAGGAATAACACTAATCTTACACACATTTATATTACTTTCTTTCATTTCCTTTTTACATTTTTTAACTCTTATTTATTTTTGAGAGACAGAGTATGAATGGGGGAGGAACAGAGAGAGAGACATAGAATTCAAAGCAACCTCTAGGCTCTGAACTGTCAGCACAGAGCCTGATGCAGGACTTGAGCCCACAGACTGTGAGATCATGACCTGAGCCAAAGTCAAACACTTAACCAACTGAGCCACCCAGGCACCCCTCTTTCATTTCCATTTTTGAAAGTAACTTTTAATAATTGTATTTAACAGTTTTATAATTTTCATGGTTTTAAATAAAATCTACTAAAGTATATTCAAATATGACTAATTTCTGTCTCCTCCAGCTAATTGATACCTTTAACCTATAAATAACTTTTTTTTAAAATGTGATTTAGGTTCACCAACAATTAAAAGTAGAACTACCCTATGATTCAGTAATTGTACTACAGGGTATCTACCCAAAGAATATGAAAACATTAATTCAGAAAGATACAGGCACCCCAATGTTTATAGCAGCATTATTTATTTACAATAGCCAAGTTATGGAAGCAGCCCAAGTGTCCATCAACTAATAAATGGATAAATAAGATGTGGTATATGTATATTGGCAAGATTTCACTTTTATGGCTGAATAATATTCCATATTATATTATACATAATTATATTATATATATGCACACAATGGAATATTATTCCGGCATAAAAAGTGATATCTTGCCAATTGGAATGATATGGTTGGAGCTAGAGTGTATTATATTAATCAAAATCAGTCAGTTAAAGAAAGACAAATGCCTTATGATTTCACAGATATGTGGAATTTAAGAAACAAGACAATCATAGGAGAAAAAAAGAGAAAGAATCAATCCAAGAAATAGACACCTAACTACAAGCAACCAAATGATGGTTACCAGAGGGGAGATGCGTGGGGGGCATGGGTGAAATAGATGATAGGGTTAAAAGTACATTTATCTTAATGAGCATTGAGTAATATACAAGAATTGTTAGATCACTATACTGTACACCTGAAATTAATAAAGCACTGCATATTAACTACACTGGAATTATATTTTTAAAATAAAACATAAATAAAAATAAAAGTACCCACTGCTGGCCTAACTTCAAAGAATTAAAAAAGGAAAATATATAAATAAATAATAAAATAAATAGTATAGTTTCTCTTCCCATTTCTTAAATTTCTTAAATCTCACCATCTGTATTATTTATGAAGGGCTATTTATATTTTTTATTCTGATGTAACTTACATGCAGTGCCTTTGTATATTGCTTTTATTCCCTCTTACACACCTTTTTCATTGTCTATTAATCGTTTGTACCACGAACCATACTAAAATTACATGGTAACTATTTTATTTCCTTTGCCCACCTCTTCTCATTGTCAGAAATAAAGTAATATTACATTATTCCAAATTAATATCTGAAAGACAATGATCATCCCACTTTTTATATAATTTCCTTATTCTACCCCAATGTTTAATAATTGTACAATGTGTATTGATACCATGTATAGCTATTACATGCAATGCTGATTTTCTATAACCCATCACATGATCTTAGATCTACAGATAAATATATTTGGTGTCAGCACTGGTTCCTACGTTGATGACTCTCCACTCATTTAGATTGCCTGCACTCATAATCTAATAGATGTTTCAGGAATAATATTCTCAAATTATTGCATGTTCATAAGAGAATGTAGTCTTTACATTTGAAGGTTAGTTGGTTTGAATTTAAAATCTGTGACTCATATTTTCTTTTCTTGCATACATTAAATGATATTTTATTTTTGTCTAACTGAAAAAAATGTTACTTTCAAGGGACTTGATGAAAGTTTGAATATTTTCCTAATTTTTAAAGTTCTTTTTGCCTAGATGGCAAAAATATTTATTTCCATTTGTTTGTTTATAAGCCCAATACAGTCAAGACTATATAAGAGGATAGATCTATGTGTTGGGAATTTTGGTCTAATTTTCTCAGGTATCTATATATGCTCATGACTGCATATGTAGCTTAAGCTCTCTTTCAATGTCAAAATGTCTTCTTCAATTGTAATTTTTAATATTTGGTTCATTAGTTTTCTTCTATAAAAAATTTTATTATTTGTTCATTTCACCTTCTTTGCATAAATCCAACATTTTCCTCTTGTATCTTATCATTCTCTTTTTGAATTTCAAAATGTTTGTCTTTTCAGCTAATCTTCCTAAGATTTTATCTATACTTTTTGTGTCTTTTACAGTTATTTTTTGTTTTTTAAATACTTTTTCTGTTCAACATAATTTTTACCTGATTTGTCACCTTTCTTTGAAATTTGTTTTTTTATAATAATCTAACTTATGACTTTAAAATTTCTAATTTATATTGCTTTTTCATAGATTTTACCTTTGTCTTATTAACCTTACTTCATCATTGAAAAATCAGTCTATACTTTTTCTGCAAGATGTTACTCTTTTTTTTTCTTTTTCTCTTAAAATATATTTGTATGGAGTTTGACCAAAAGAATTCTCTCTCTCTCTTTCAGGTAAGGTGAGCTTTCCTATACTTCTAGAAAAGATAGGGCAAACTAGAGAAATTTTCTAGTTTCATTGCTCTACAATTCCATTATCTTTACTGAAGCAATAAAATATGCATTGATACATTCTGAGTTCTGTCTCATTTACCCTCTCCCACCTGTATATGAATATTCTATTTCTCTGCTTCTATTATCCTTCTCCTGAAATTTTCCTACTTCCAATAAGTTTTCATTCCATGGCAATTTCCATTCGGAAAGAACTTTGGTGTGTTCAAGAGTTCACAGGGCTTAAACTATTTCCAGTAGTTTTAGACTTTCTGATAATTCCCTTGAAGCCACCTGAAAACAAGAGTCTCCAGCCCCCTACCAGTTTTCCTGCTTTCTCAAGAATAATATGTTGCTCATTTTACCTAGGCCATGCTGACAATTTGGGGGTTCTCTGTTCTTGGGACCTATGTGTCCTCTACACAGGTACCAAATAGGCTTTGTAAATGTTTGTGCTTTATACCCACTTGCTTAGATTTGGAGGTTATTTAGCTTTATTATACACATTTATACTGGGATTTGGGCTTTAAAATCCTAGTTGTTTTGTTTTTTATGTGGAAATTTAGGAAGGTCAAAAGACTGCAACTGCCATACTCATCTCCCCTAAAACCAGCAGAAATGTCAGAATCATGTTATTAAATCTCAAACACAATGTAATATACTCCCAAGTTATATAAATAGAGCAAGATTTGTCTTGCTCTATTTATAGTATAAATAGTATTTATAATATATACTAAATATTTATAGTATAAATAAATAGAGCAAAGTATGTCAGAGAAAAGGATTAAATTTAAATTAACAGCAATAGAATATTTATATCTTTTAAAAATGATAGCATTGGTCCTATAAAATGATAACTATATGAGTCCATTATCTTTATGTACATGCACACACATACAAACATACACAATGTTACTAAATAAGTAAGCAATAGCAGAAAAATAATATGTTTCAAAACATAAATAAATAAATAAATAAATCCTTCAACAGTTAAGTGAAATAAATAGGCCAGTAACTGATTATAGTATATAAATAGAAAAATAGTGGCACCTGGGTGGCTCAGTAGGTAAATGCCCAAATTTTGATCTCAGCTCTGGTCTAGATCCCAAGGCCATGAAGTCAAGCCTTATGTTGGGGTCCATATTGGGCTCCACGCTTAAAATATATATTTGTAAACAAATCAATGGCTGTTAAAAATGAAAGACAAAAAAATTATATGGTCTTATAAGAAAACCTGAGTCCCCAGAAATGATATGTTTAAAAGGAGTTAGGGTGCTATAAGATCTAATTCAGAATTTCATCTTATGCCTAAGTGACTTTTTGTTTTTTTGAAGTATAGTTGACATATAATATAATATGTTTCAGGTATATGATGTAATGATTCAAATTTGTATACACTACAAAACCAAGTGATTTTCTTAAATTCATCCATTCAGTTAAGAAATATGAAGTGCTTCCTCATTCCCTGCTTGAGCATTCCATATACTGCAATCAAATGAAACCGTAGCAGAATATTTACTATTGAAGCTTGAAAAGATGTGAGTTCTTTGTGTGCAACCTTTCATTTATGCATGTGAGAGGGTTATCGTTTTTTAAATATTTTTACATTGTAGTACTTGTTTTGCTTGTTGGTGGTGTTTGCTTATTTAATACATTCTGTCAAGGACAGGAATTACATGCTGTTTTTTTTTGTTTGTTTGTTTTGTTTTCCCTAGGGAGTGTGCCTTGGGTTTTTCCCTTATTATTTTCTTTACTTTTTTTTTTCCTCTTCTTTTAATGGTGGTGGGGGTGGTTATGTTTAAATGAAGTTGCTTTTACAGCACCAAAGACTTAATCGTCCATTTCCTATATAAAAGGTAGCTACTTTTCTGCATGGACCTCAAGTATACTGTAGTATAGAGGTGGAATTTAAGGAAAGGTATTAAGCAGGCTGTGTTGTAGCTTATGGGCAAGTAATAAATTGTATCATGTATCTTGAATGTATCATAGATAAGCTGCTAAATAACGATCGCCACTTCAGATAGCTGTGAAATTAG
>PJEM01015138.1:12165-31581 GCA_004023845.1 Helogale parvula | reverse complement strand
GGGGCGGGAGGACTGTGGGCGGGGCAGGAGGGGACTGGAGGGGCAGGCGACACGGCAGGGGCGCGGCGGGCGGGGCTGACCTCGGGGTTGGAGAGCTGGTACCAGGGCTGCTTGCCGTAGGTGAAGATCTCCCAGAGCACCACGCCGAAGCTCCACACGTCGCTCTCGGTGGTGAACTTGCGGTAGAGGATGCTCTCGGGCGGCATCCAGCGGATGGGCAGCATGGTGCGGCCCCCCACCTGCGGGCCGCGCCGTGTCACTGGGGGTCCGCCCCCGCCCCCGCCGCTCCCACCCCTGGCAGTGGCTCTGGACCCGCCTTAGAGGGAAAACCCGACGGGGTCTCCTGCCTCCGTCGGGGGAGCGGAGAGCCAGGAGGGAAGAGGGGGTTCCAGTCCCGCGCCCCACAGCGCCCAGCGGTCACAGTGCGTGCGCGGCCCCGGGCTGGGACCCGAGGCGCTTACGCGGTAATAGTCGGTGCTGTAGATGTCCCTGCTCATGCCGAAGTCGCCGATCTTGACCACTAGTCCCTGGCCCACCAGACAGTTGCGCGTGGCCAGGTCCCGATGCACGAAGTGCAGACCCGCCAGGTATGACATCCCGGCGGCCACCTGGGTAGCCACGGCCAGCAGCTGCGCCAGCCCCAGGGGGCCCGGCGCCACGTCCTCCCTGCCAGCCAGCAACTTGGCGTCGGGCCCGTGGGACCTGCCAGAGAGCGAGGCAGAGGGGCGGGCTGGGGGGACAGAGCCCCCAGGAGGCGGAGGCCGGGAGCCTAGGGAGCCTAGGGAGCGTGGGCGGTGCCGGGAGAATGGAGGGAGGCGGGTGTCTGGGGGGGCTGGGCTGGGGCCGCCTCAGGAGCCTCCAGCTGCCCACACTTTCCCCGCCCATGCCCCACCCCCAGGTGGCCCCCTTGAACTCTGAGCCCAGCACCCACCTGCCCCTGGGCGCCTCCCACTCAGTCCTGTAGACGCTTAACATCTTTCGCCAAGTCTGCCCCTGCGTCCGTGAAGGGACCCTCCCTCCCCAGGCTCCGCACCTGAAACCTGGGGGTCCCCCTGCCTCTCTCACCTTTGCCCTCAATATCCAGCCCCCGGTGGGGTCCTGCTTCCTTCCCGAGGCTTCCCGGATGCCCCCCACCTCCCACACAGTCTGCCCGCCACCGCTCCAGATCAGTCCCTGATGGCTCTGCTGTGACCCCTGCCTGAGTGGAGGGCTCTGTCACCACTGCCCCTTTCTCCTGGCCAGCTTTCTCCTCATCCGTTTATTTCCTCATTCCTTCCAAAGCTTGTTACACACCAGTGGGCCAAGCACCAGCGCGGAGGTGGAGAGCAAGGACACAGCGGTGCAGTGTGAGGGGCACCAGATGGGCACTCAGGCTGGGGAGGAAGAAGTCAGGGAAGACTTCTCGGAGGAAGAGACATTTAAAGTGGGACCCAGACCTTGAGGTTAAAGAGGTGACTAAGCCATTCAAAAGGGTCAGAGACAGAGGTGGGGGAAGTGGCTGGGAGGGAGACCCGACCTGCCAGGCAGAGGGAACTGTAAATGCAAAGGCCCTGGGGTGAGAAGGAACAGATGGCCCTCCGAGGAGACTTCGTCCAGACTCATCGAGCAGCGTCCACGGTGCCCTCCTCTGGTTCTCCATGCTCCATCCAGCAGTGAGAGCCGCTTCTCCCACAGCCGGGGCTCCCCGAAGGCAGCAGGTCCCTGGCCTGCACCGGAGGCCCTCGGCCATGACCCCCCCCCCGGGGGGTAAGGGGAAGGCCTTCCTGTTGACTCCAGTTCCGCTGAGTCCATCCATCCCCACTCAACGTCCGGTCCTCCCACCTGCTCCCCACTGGCTCCTCCTCCACGGAATCAGCTTTGACCCCAGAGGCCTCTGCAGCTGAATTTGGTCCACAGACTCTGAATGACCCCCCCTCCCAAGGGGGTGTCTGGAGGCCAAATCTCCACCAGTCACTGGACGGCCACACCATGCTTCTTATCCACAACCACGGCCCCTCCTTGTCCGGCTTGCTGGCGGGGAAACTGAGGTCAGAGAGGAAAGCTCCTAGGTCCCAGCCCATCCAGCCCTGGCCCTCCCCTTCCTGCCTCACACCTGACACTGCTCCACCCGGAGGAAGGGGGGACTCGCATCCAAGAAGGACTCAGCAAAAGGAACATGTGGCCACCACAGTCGGGGCTCACCTGGGGTCATACGCCCCCCCTGGGCCATTGACCACCTGCTCGCCCTGGGGCAAGTCACTTAAGCCTCCTCTGTGAAATGGGCACCGTTCTTGAAGTTATTAAAATCATCGCACAAATTAGTAAACGCATCAGAGTCGTTCTGTCCAAAGCAAAAGCAATGCATTTTTCGTAACTTTCTTCAAGTGTAAATTGCCACATACTCTTGGAGCGTACGAGGATTAAAGTCTATTTATGTTACCGTACAGATGCGCACAGGCACCGCGGCCCCAGCGCCGAGCACGGAACACGGAGCCCGGAGCCCGGCCAGCGCCTGACAAGCCACAACCTTTGCTACTGTTGCTGTAACTCTCTAGACCCCACCTCCGGTGGGCCCCGCCTCCTCGCGCCCCCACTCGACCCTCGCCCACGCGCCCCTCCCCTCCGCCACGCGCCCCCCACGCGCCCCTCCCCCACTCGCAAATGCACACACTCTCGCCAAAGCCGCGTCTCCAGAGGCACAGCCCCGCCTTCCTGCCTGCCGCCACCCTGCCCTCTGCGCGGCCACCCCCGCATTCACACAGCTGCCCCGGAGCGCCCCGCGGACAGGAGCGCAGCCTTCCCGCTGCGTCTTGGCGTCAGCTTCCTAGGTTCGGGGAGGCGCGCTTAGGGAAGGCGGCTCGGCGCCAGGGGCGGGGCTCGTACCGGAGGAAGCGGTTGAGGTCGCCGTGGCGCATGTACTCGAAGACCATGAGCAGCGGGCGGCCCTCGGTGCAGACCCCGAAGAAGCGCACGATGTTCCGGTGCTGGAGCAGGGTCAGCAGCTGCGCCTCCCGCTGGAAGTCCTGCCGGGCGCTCTCCGACGCCTCCTTCAGCGCCTGGGCCGCAGGGCGGGGCGGGACTGAGCGCACCCCGGCCCCGGCCCCACTCCCCGGCCCGCGCCCGCCCGCTGGCCTGAGCTCACGGTCCGGGGATGACGGTGCTCCGGGGGGGGGGGGGGTGCGGCGCCAGGCAGCGGTCCGTCCCGTCACTGACAGGGTCTTACCTTGACGGCCACCAGCATCTTGTCCTGCTCAGGCAGCAGGTTGTGGCACTCAGCCAGGAAGACCTTCCCAAAGGCGCCTTCGCCCAGCTCCCACTTGAGCACGATGTCCCTGCGCTTGATGTGATGAACGCCTGCGGAGAGGCTCGCGGGGTCACGCCCGGACCCCCAGCCCCTGGGAGGAGGGGCGGGGCCCCCACAGGACCCGGCGGGCAGGCCCGTGTGGGCGGCAAGGGTGCCAGCCAAGTGGGTGGCTGGGGGCTGACAGTGAGCCTTCTCGTGGGCTCACCAAGCCAGATGAGGCGGTGTGGACAGGGGTGGAGGGGTGGAGGGGTGGGGGTGGGTGGGAGGGAAGCCTCCCTCAGGCCCCAAGAGGGCAGAGGGGGTGATACGGGGGTTTACACACACATGCACACGCATCCAGGCTCACCCCCACCCGGACCCAGGGGAGCCCCTCACAGGCATCGCTGAAGTACTGGGGGTTCTCAATGATGTGGCCTTGCAGCCCGGAGCCTTTGCCCTCAGTGGGGGACAAGGAGCTGCCACCTAACGTCATGAAGTGCAGGGACATGGCCAGTCCGTCCTCTGGAGCCAGCACAGCTGCGCCTGGGGAAGAGGAGCGGCCGTCGGGAGGGGTCCCGGCCCAGGCGCGCCCTCCCTGGTCCCCACCTCACGACTTGCAGGGAGGGACGGAGGACGGAGGCGGCAGTCGGGGGGGGGGGGGGCGGGCAGGAGAAGGGGAGGCAGCGTGGCCTCTGTCTGGCTCCTGTCCAACCCCAGGCCCCGGGGGCCGCCATAGAGCTCCCCTGCCACCCCCTGCAGGGCTCAGACCTCCCAGACCCACTTAGTGTTTGACTCCAGTCCAGCCACCAATTAGCAGCTGCTGCCTCTGCCCCAGCCCCGACACACTCGCTCACACTCACGCTCACACTCACGAGCCCCGCAGCCAGGCGCCTGGGCACCCTGACGCACCCCTGAGCACTCTACCTGCGCGCCGCCCCCCACACAGAGGACAGCGTCAGGAAGAGCCAGCGGGACAGACAGACAGACTGACGGGCAGCCCCGAGACGGCGCCCCCACTCACGGTTGATCCCAAACTTGTTTCTCCGTCCACATTTGTTGAGCACAAGGAAGAAGGCAGAGAGGAGGAGGCAGGCAAAGACAGCCAGGCCCACGGCCACTGAGACCTGGGGGGAGGGGACAAACCGGGACGTCTTCTAGAGCCTCAGAGCTCCCCCAAAGCACCGGGTTTCTCTGGCCTGTGGGGGGGGGGGGCCGGAGCCAGGCCCTGACAGACCCTGCCCCCCTCCCCCGGCGCCCCAGGCCATGGCTGTGTGGGTGGCTGACGAAGGAGCTCAGGCCAGAGCTCAGGCCACACGGGCGTGGTCCCCACGCTGTGACCACAAAGGACCTGCAGACGAGCCGCTAGCCTGGACTCCGGGTCCCAAGCTTCCTGCCCCACACTCACCCCAAAAGGGGTTTCGTCCTTTTTCTCCACTGGGTCTCCGGACGTGCTGTTCGAGTCTGCGGGGACACCAAGCGGGCCTTGGCGCACCGGGTGCCTCCTGCAGCAACGCCCCAGCCCCCGCCCCATGGGGGAATCGGGTCAGTGTCCCCTTGACCCAGTCTCGACTTCAGACCAGGCAGAACCTGCCCTCCTGCCTGAGCTACTCACCCACTGGCGAGAAGGAGACTGCCGGGAGGAGGAGAGAAAGCGGTCAGACACAGGGTGAGGGCAGCGAGTCCCCCCCTCCCCCCCCCGCCGCCTGGTTCCCCAGACTCGTTCCTTCCCGGGTCAGGGTGGGATGGGGAGGGGACCCTGCTGGACCTTGCCGAGAACAGGCACGTGGGCCTCTGCTAGCCGGGCCACAGGCGCCCTGGAGCAGGGCCCTCTTTTCCGCCAGCCCAAGGGACCCAGGGCTTGGGGGCTCCTGGGGCTGGGCGGGGGGCGGGCCCGGAGCAGGACGCCAGAACTCCGGGCTCCTTTCTGCCCGGGGCTGGGGTCGGGATCACGGTGGCGGGTGGGCCAGGCCCTCCCTGGACACCCGGATGTGAACCCAGGGGGCGCCCGGGGTGTGGGAGCGGGCCTCGGGGCGGCCCTCGCACCAGGGATGGGGTCCTCGGGGTTGAACTCGAACGGGTTGTCCATGAAGGCCGCCAGGACGGAGGCGGAGGCCCGGCCCGAGGGGTTGGCGGCCAGCAGCGTGTAGTTGCCGTTGTTGACGTGGGTGGGCTGGTTGAGGCGCAGGCAGCCGTGGCGCACGGTCTCGTTGGCCGCGGGCTCCAGGAACTCGGTGAAAATGAAGCTGGTCTCGTTGAGCACCGAGCCGTTGAAGAGCCAGCGCAGGGAGGGCGCCGGCTGCCCGTCCACCGAGAAGGGGATGCACCAGTGGTGCAGCTCGACGGCAGGGTGCAGCTGCACGCTGGGCTGGACTGCGGGCCACAGACGGGGCGGGAGATCAGGGCCCCGGGTGGGAAGGGGGTGCGGCCCTGGGGGAGGGGCAGCGGCCATAAGGAAACTGGCCCTGACAAATTCCCCAGGAGGCACATTTTGGAAAAAGATGACAGTAACTCTTAAAGAAACCCGGCAGCAGGTGTATAAACTCAGAGGCTTAAAGCACTTAGTGGTGGTCGTGAGTAAGCGACAGCCCTGGTGAATCGGGGTGCCCGGCTGCGGAAACTAGGCAGGCCGCGTCTTGGATAAGAGATCCAGGAAAATTAAATGCAATCAGGCTTAAGCAGATCGGGAGAGGGCCTGCACATCAAACAAGCAAAAAAATAATATCTAGCTAAAAAGCTTTTTGAAAACAGATATGGGTTTGAAATAGACCCAACCTAAAAAAAAGCAAAAGCCTCTTCATAACAGACACAGACGTGTGGGGCAGCGGGTCCCCCCCGCAGGGAACGGGCCACAGCCACGCCCACTGACACCGACAAATCTGCAAATGTGCCGCCGAGCAAACGAAACTAGTCGCGCGATCTCACCGGCAGTGTGATTCTGTGTGTGTGTAAGGCGCAGGGACAGGCATGCATACGTGTGTCAAATTGTTTTTAGGCTCAAGGACATGCAGAGCACACAAGTCAAGATGGGGTGGAGGAAGAGGATGAGGAGAGAAAGGGAGGGTTTTCTGAAGAGCTGAAGGTTAATTACTGTTTCAAGTGTCCAGTTTGGGGCGCCCGGGGGGCTCAGTCGGTTAAGCGTCCGACTCTTGGTTTTGGCTCAGGTCACGATCTCACGGTTTGCAGGCTCCAGCCCTGGCATCGGGCTCGGCGCTGACAGTGCGGAGCCTGCCTGGGATTCTCTCCCTCTCCCTGCCCCTCCCCTGCTCTCTCTCTCTCTCTCTCTGTTTCTCTCTCAAGAATAAATAAAAACTTTAAAAAAGTTTTAGATAAAAAAATAAAGTGTCTAGGTTTTGTGCACAAATCTATACTATAAGTCACAATTAAAGAACTATATAACGCACAGGATTTAAAGTAACTTGTTGGCAGACCTCGAGAAATTAGGCAGCGAGCCTACAGAACTCGAGAGGAGAATCTGTCCTCTGAAGACTGGGATGTGCGACAAGAGTGCCTCGAAGGGTCAGGCGGTGCCGTGACCCAGCAGAGAAGCGCCAGCAGCCAGGCCGCGGCGCCAAGGGCCTCAGGTAGCGAGACCTGGGCAGGAGGCCAAAAAGAAATCCATCTCCATCCCTCCGGCCTTGACCTCCCCCCAGGATCAGGTTTTCATGGGAATCTGGAAACAGCTGGGCAGGAGCAGCTGTGGAGACGCAAACCCCAGCCCTTCCTCCACCCCCACCCCCCACAGCCTCTTCTCAGGGAAGAAGGTGACTTGGGGGCGGGGGAGTCGTTGGGACTCACAGGACACATTGACCTGCACAGAGACTTCAGCCCGGCCCACATCATTCTCCGCCCAGCACGTCACGTTCTTCCGGTTGAGGTCACTGGTGACATTGGCCAGGGTCAGCCCCAGGAACGGCAGAGCCCCCGATTTCTGGGTCAGGGAAGAGAGAGGAACATCAGGAAGCATGCCAGCGGGCTTCAGTGTGGGGGCAGGGGCCGGAGCTGACGACTTTGGGGATCCCCTGTGGCTCCAGATGGAAAAGAAAGAAAGGGTAGGGGGGACGGGGGGCGGGGGAAGGAAAGAGGCACAGGAGAGGATATAGCAGAGGATCCCCCCCTCCTTTAGGGCTTATCTGCACACTGTCTCCAGGATCGCTGATTTAATGGTCCTAAAAATCTAGACCAGGACCGGTAACCTCCAAATAGGCAGAGGATGCCCTGAACCAAAACCACCATGTGGGCGGCGACATGGATGCCAAGCACCCCAAGTACCAAACAGACACGACCCATCGGAATAACCAGCTGGGGGCCCGCCACCTGCCCGTGTTTGTTTTACACACGGTTCTAACGGTCTCTCCCCGAGGAAGACCAGAGACACAGAGATGGCACCGATGACAGGCGGCAGGCACAGGGACAGCAGCAGCACGGCCCCGCCCCCTCTGGCAGACGAACACAGAGTGAGTTAGAGGCACAGCTCCACTGAATCATCAAGAGATGGAATCAGCCTCAGATTTTCCTCTTAAGAAACTGTGGAAACGTGCCAGTTCCGTGACCTTAGGACAATTCTTATCTCGCCGAACCATGGTTCTCTTGTTTTGTGAGCTCGAGAGGTAGGCGAAATGATCTTTCGACATTTTAGAAAGCTATTTTCATAAAATGATGAAGCTACATGAGGCAGTGGACGAAACTCGCTTATCTGGAAATTTCATAAATGTGGGATCCTTTGGATAAGTGTGGGAGGAGGCAAGGTGTCCCTGGGTGTCCACTAGAGTGGAAGCCGGAAGAATCCGGAAGAGACTGCAAGCCCCGGGTTCCCACCTCCTGGGGGGGAAGTCCCGCCCCCCCCAGCTTCTCTTCGCTGTCCCCTCTCCCCCAGATCACTCTGGGCATATGGCATCCCGCTAACTTTTCCCATTGAGCCGCCATCCTCCAGTCTCCTGAGGGCGACCAGCACCCCCTTGCCCTCTATTTAGCCCAGTTGGGTATGGCTTTTCTATAGGAAGTTTCTAGAAAACAGAAGTGGTAGCAAACGTGTAAGTCTCCCAAAGAGAAAAAGCAAAACCCTGGAATTTCCCAAAACCACCGAGCAAAGGTCTCTCCACGGATGGTCACGGCCAACCTCTTGTCTCTGCCGCGTTCCTTTCCTCACTCTCGGGGGCTGCGCTCTCCGGGAGGCAAGGAACCACACAGTGGCTAGTGACCTCCCCGCCCACCGGGTCTGGGTGGCCTCCTCTGCTGCTTCTTCCTTCGGGATTGTTCCAGGGGCCTCCAGCCACAGTGGGGGAGGCCTCCCTCCCAAGGCGAGGGCCCTCACACTGAACACACTGGCCCGGCTCCTCCGAGGTGGGGGCACCCTGGGCGGCTCTCCTTGTGGGGCTGGATTTTTGGAGATCTTATCAACAAGGCCTGAATCCACCGTGGCCACCCTCGGCTGCCCATCATCAGCCTGAGGACGGAGGGCGAGGCGTGGGAAGATGTCCAAAAATGCATCTGCAGGGCAGAGAGAGCCGCCAGGGAGTGCCCAGAGGACATCAAAGGCCATCGTGCCCACCTCCCCCGTTGACAGATAAGAAAACCAAAGGGCAGGCAGATGTAGGGATTTTTCCACAAGTCAGTCCAAAAATTAGTTAGTGAGAAAGCCGGACCAGACCTGTGCCTTCTTTCCTGATCTGGTCATCATCCGTCCACGCGGATGCTGTTTCCAGAATCTCCAGGAAAAGACTGGAAGGATCCTGAGGACCCCCCTGGGTGCCAGGACCACACCTGCTCTCTCCTCGGTCCTGTTTCCTTCTCTAGAAGGCAGGTGGACGGGACGGATGGTCTGTGGGTTGAGGGCCCTTCTCTGTTGCGGCCAGCAAGAGGCCTAACTCCTGGTGGCCCCAGGAGAGGCTGGGGTCCCGGCTGGGCGGGACGAGCCTGAGCCCCGGGAGCTAAGCCAGAGCCATCATCCCTCACGCTCTACGTCTCCTTACTCCCTGCCCCTCCTTTCCTGTCTTTGTCCCCCGTGGCCTCTCCAAGCCTCTCTGGGGACGGGGGGGGGCAGGACTTCTCACCGTCACCATTGCCGACTCCTCCAGCTCCGTGAGGATCCAGTCAGCCTTCTCCAGGCCTCGCCCCTGCACCTGGCATTGCAGCCACACATCGTCCCCCACGTCCACCGAGGCGTTGGGCATCTGGACCTTCAGCACGGGCACGTCTGGCGGCCCAGAATGACCAAGGGGCGTTAGAGCAGGGAGGGGCCTCGGGGCCCTCCCCCGGGGCCGTGCCTCCTCCCTCGCCCTCCTCAGTGGTCCTGAGCCCCTCCTGGCAATGCCTCCCACCTCCAGCGCCCCAGCTTTACCAAGGCCTGCTCCCAGTCCCGTCTCAGTGCTCGCTCCCCCAGCAGACAGCCCCCTCTCAGCCCCTCACCGCACCCCCAGCACCTACCGCAGCTGGCATTGGACAGGAGGGCCAGGGGCCCCTGCCCGGGGCACTGCAGCCTCTGTGCCCGCACTCCGCCCAGCCCCTCTTCCTCCCAGCGCAGCAGCCAGTGCAGGGCGCAAGAGCAGCGCAGAGGGTTCCCTGACAGGACCCTGTGGGCACGTGGGACACCAAGAGAGTCAGGGCGGGGCCTGGTCGGCTGGAGGAGCCACAGAGGACAGGACGAAGGGTCCCAGTGAGAGGGGGTGCAGTCAGAGCGCGGAGGCGGGGATGTCAACAGGGAAGGGAGGGGGACAGAGGAGAGGCCCCTCCTCTCGGGGGACCCAGAAACAAGACATTATTACAAGGAACCGAATCCAGAAAGTCAAGGAGCGGGCTGTGGGCTCCGTGCAATTCCCCTGCCCCAGCGGGGTCCCCGGGATGGCAGGCCGGGCGAGGACTCTGAGCAGGATAACAAAGAGGGAAGGGCACTGGGGTGATCCAGAGGCCTCAGGTGCCAACCACACAAGGGCCTCTGCTGCCCAGCCACCCCACGCACAGGGTGCTGACGGTGTGGGCAGATGCGCCCCCGGGCACTGGTCCAGAGACCGGCGCCTGCCCCAGCCCCCAGACCTCTTTGACGGGGGTCATGGTCATGTGCGGTCAGGGGAGTCCCTGTCTCAGGTCTCAGCTCGCTGCCAAACACACAGTCCCCAAAAAGCGTGCTCAGAAGCTCGACACACACAGTGACACACCTCCACACAGAGATACGAGTGCGTGCACGCCCCCCCCCCCCCCCCCCCCCCCCCCCCCCCCCGCCGAAGGCCCGCACTCACAGCTCCTGCAGCGGCAGGCCCTGGACGGTTTTCCAGGAGAGAGATTCCAAAGCGTTGAAGGAGAGATTCCTATGGGAGGTGAGGCAGAGACAGCGCCCTGAGCCGCAGCCGCCCCCCCCAGCCCCGCTCTGATGGGGCGCGGGAGCCACAGGAAGCTGCCGCTGCCGTCTGGCTGCCCCTCCGCACCCCTCCCCACAACTAGAACCATCCGTGGGGGCACCGGGGTCAGGACAGGTTAGGCTCTTGGAGTCCTCCTCTCCTCCCCGGGACAGCAAGGGTTAACCCCACTTAACCCCCCTAGGCCCCGGGGAGGGGGTCCCAGGGAGCCGCAGCTCCCTCTCCCCCACCCCCAGCCCCAGCTGGCAAAGAGCTAAGGCCCCAGCTGGTGGAAGGGGCTCCATCTGTGCTCCGCTGCCCTCGAGCCCGAGCCGGACGGGCAGCAGGAAGGGGGGGAGGGTGACCAGGATCTCAGAGTCCTTCCTCGGCTCCCGCACCCCGTTCCTTCCCCTCCTCAGGGACCCAGGGCCCCTAGCTGGAGACATGGAGGAGCGAGCCCCAAGGGGTGCCCGCTGCTGCCGGCACAGTCAGCCGGGTCAGGAGCCCCGGCCCTCCCGTACCCCAGGCTGACCCTGCGGGGCCTGCCCTGGGCACCTGCGGGGCTCGGCCTGCTGGGCGGCCGGCTCTGGCTTCCGTGCAGGCGGGGTCCCACAGTTCATCATGGAGCCCTGTGTTGGGCTCTGCGCTGCCGGCAGGGGGGCTGCTTGGGATCCTCTCCCCCGTCTCTCTCTCTGCCCCCTCCCCCCTCCCCTCAAAATAAAGAAACATTAGAAGCGCCTGCAGGGCTCAGTGGGTTAAGCATCCAACTTCAGCTCAGGTGATGATCTCATGGTTGGTGAGTTCGCGCTCCGAGTCCCGGCTCCGCGCTGGAGGTGTGGAACCTGCTTGGGATTCTCACTCTCTCCGCTCTCTGCCCTTCCCCCACTCATGCTTTCCCTCTCTCAAAATAAGTTGGGGATGACACGATCTCTCGGCACATTGATTGTGAAGATTCACTGACATTACGTATCATGAGGTGTCACTGGGTACGCGTTTTTAACCTAAGCCCCAATATGTAGCCAGGGACGGAACATCGTGTGTGTGTGTGTGTGTGTGTGTGTGTGTGTGTGTGTGTGTGTGTGAGAGAGAGAGAGACAGAGAGGGGTGGGGGAGGGGCAGAGAGAGAGGGAGACAGGGGATCCGAAGCAGGCTCCATGCTGACAGCAGAGAGCCTGATGTAGGACTTGAATTCACGACCCTGAGCCAGAGTTCCTGAGCAGAACTTGGCCGACTGAGCCCCCCAGACGCCCCACATCACCTGTTTCTTGTTGCAAAACCGCGGGGCAGAGCAGACTTGACAGTACCCTGCTCAAGTTCATGAATGGCAGGCCCACCACGGGGCCATCTCTCTGCTGCCCGGGGAAGAAGGAGGGGCTGAGCTCCCAACCTCAGAAGGCCAGTCGGGGGCTGCCAGGAACCCCAAGGGTGTCTCCTGCCCACGGCTGCCCCGCGCCTCCCTCCACGGAAGGGGCAGCTGTGACTCCCGGAAGCAGGGAGGGTGGCCAGCGGCAGATCGGATCCCCCCACCGCTCCCAGGCTACCCCGGAGGCTGCCCCCCCCTTGCGCCCTGGCACGAGTGTGGACCTGAGCGCCAGGCAGAATGGGGCAGGCACCTAGAGACGGATGGGTCCTGTAGGTGAAGTGCGCGGCAGGGATCTCGAGGACCTTGCGGGGCGGGAGCTGAGGGGTCCCCACATCCCTGGGGCAGGTGAGGAGGAGCCCCAGGAGAACGGGGAGACCCCGCCCGGCCAGCTTGGGCCTTCAGAACGAGGGGCGGGGCCACAAGCCCAGCAGCCCAGTCCGGGGGCCCTCCCGCTCCCTGTGCCCACCCCCGCCACTCACAGGCGACTGAGCCGAGGAGTGAACTGGAAGGCGTCCCGTGCCACGGAGCGGAGTCCACTCTTCACGATGGTGCTGGGGGGAGGCCAGCAGGGTCAGCGCCGGGACCTCAGCCCCAGCCCCCTGGCCCCGCACAGCCTCCTCCTGGACTTTCTGGTCTCCTCCAGCTTCCTGGAGTCCGAACACCCAGCCTGTGCTGAGTCCTGTGCCCACGCCCGCACCTGCACCTGCACCAGTGTCCACGCCCACACTTGCACTCACACCCACACCCACGCCTGCACCCACACCTACACCCCTACCCACACCTCTACCTGTGCCCGCACCCGCACCAGCGCCACGCCCGCACCCGCACCCACAGCCCCTCACAGGCCTCTCAGCTCCCCCAGGTCCCTCAGGTCGTCGGGCTCCAGACGCTGCAGCTGCTCTTGGTTCTCGATGTAGCTGTGGGGAGAGGGGGTGGGGTCACAGGGGCTCAGCGCTCGAAGTCCCGCACGCAGCCACCTGCCCCCTCAGAGCCACACGTGCGTGCACACTCAGGAACACTCGCACACATACGCCCTCGGGCGCACGCAGACCTGTCACACACGTGTACGCACGCACACACACATGCAGAGACACACCTCAGGCTCAGCCGCACGTGGTGCGCGTTCTCACAGCCCCTGCACGCACACCGCACACCTCTCGTGCGCGCACGCAGTCATGCACACGCAGAGGACACACGCGGGCACGCCCACAGCCTCACCCGCGGACACGCGTGCTCACACACCTCCCGTGTGCACAGGTGTGCTCACACTCATAAACCCACAGAAGCCCATTCTCAGCTCGGTGCTCTGCTTTCACGCACAGGGCTGGTCCCGCACATGCTCAGAGGCGGGGGGTCACCCAGAAGCACTTGCTTCCAAGCGCCTGCGCCGCCCCCCCCCCCCCCCCCCCCCCCCCGCGAAGAGGAGCCCTGTGGTCATGCAAATGTGCGCTCCCAAACACACATTCGCCATCTGGGCTGACCCACACTGCAGCGGAGCGCAGGCACACCCTCTCCCCCTCACAGCCTCACAGCCGCGGCCCCTCCCTACTCAGGCAGCAATGCCAACCCCCCCCACCCCCGTCTTTCCACAGAGCAAGCGAGAGGCACAAAGCTGTTGGTCAAGGACCCCTTGGGCCCCTGCCTGCCCCAGCAGAGACCCAAAAAAGGAGAGGGGGCAACGGGAGGATGGAGACGGTGGAGGGTGGAGGAGAGGCAGGGCCTGGCTGGCTCACATGGCGAGATAGTGATGGGAAGGCTGTGGGGGGGCAGAAAAACAAAGAGGGAAACAGAGACACTGAAAAGGAGAAAACAAACAGGAAGAGAGGAGCAGAGAGAGAGGCAAGGAGAAAGACAGATAAGGACAGGCAGACAGAGAGACAGATAAGGACAGAGCGCCAGAGAATGTGCATGTGGGGAGGGGGGTGCCGCCGCCGGGCCCTGCCCAGCTTCTGGATCCGGCGCGCCGGGAGTTCCGGAGAACTCAGCTGCCCTGCAGGGGCACGTCAGGGTGCCCCCCACGCCCCCACACCTGCCAGGGGCCCCTGACTCACTGCCTGTTCTCAGAACTCCTCCTCTGCCCTCTCACTTTCCCAGCTTACAGGAACTGGGACGCGCCAGGGTGACGGACCCCTCCTCAGCCTGGGCCCCAGCGGGACAGCCAGGTGTCAGGTCCCGGGGCCTCTGAGGGCTGGGGGACAATCTCCAGTGGCCGTGGAAGACGGGCGGCCCCTGCTCACAGGGGTTATAGAGGGAGGATGGTGGCTCACACTCAACGCTGCCTCACTCGTTTGGATTCATAATCAATCTGTCTTTTCGAGTCCATTATCTCCTCGTTAGCTCTGCGGGTGAGGGAGGAGGAGGGGACATGCAGGCCGAGGCAGGGGGTCAGGCCGCTGCCCCACCCCAGGGACACCTCCTCTCCCCACCCTGCGTGCCTCCTAGTTCCCGACTCGGCGGGGCCCGGCCCCTAGCCTCACCCCCCCAGCACTGGACCCACTTGGGGCCTGGAAGGGAATTGGGGTGAGAGGGAACACTCAGGAGCCTGGGCCCGGATTTGCAGGCACAGGGTAGACAGAGGGGACCAGACCAGCGGGGGCAGTCTGGACCCCACGCCCCTCCCATCACGCAGAGACCAGGCCCAGACCAAGGCAAGGCCATCATCTCCTCCCGGTCTCCCTAGGGCCATTAAAGAGAGAGACCGAGGACCTTTCCGTTAATTACCACAAGATACGGGAGTAACTCACTGCCAATTATCACAGGCTCCTCAAGTAGCTTCCAGACAGTGACGGGTCCCGCCTCGGACGCCTTCCAACCCGGCGCTGCCTGAGGCCAGCGTCCCTCACCCACCCTCTAAGCCCCGGGCCCCAGGAGGCGGATTTTTCTAGCAGTTCTTCCCCTCTTCTATAAGGCTTGTTGGTCCCACCAGCCACATATTCAAGTATTTTCCAGCCATCACCGTGTGATGCTTCAGTACCTCCAGGTACTTCTACCGAGTACTCCCATGGGGTCACCAGCTGCTAAGGAGTACTCCGTGTTTTATAACCAAGTACTGCAGGACATCAGAGTACTGCAGAATGCTGGAACTTTCTGCCAGTTTGGGGCCCTGAAAGGAGGAGTCCCAACAAGCACCCTGGCTCTCTGCCCCAGGTAGGGAACAGGGTGGAAAGGGGATCAGGATGGGGACAGAGAAGTCAGGAGTCTCCTTTTCTACATCCAAATCAAGGAGTGGGGGGCAAGGCCAAGAGCGCCCCACCACGTCGGGGGCTGCGCTCCTCCCCACCTCCACCTATCCTGGCTCAACTCCCAGCTCCAGAGGCGAAAGCCGGCGCTGCCTGGTCTGACCTGGAACGGTGGGGGGCTAGTTCCCCCTGGAAAGGGGACAAGGCGGTAAGGGTGCCCAATGAGGGATCCTCCGCAGCTACACCCCCTCCGCCCCCCACCTCCAGGAGGCAGAGCTTGGGCTCCTGTCTGATCTCCGGAAGGCTGCTTCGACACCCCAGCCCCGGTCCGCGGACAGCCCCGCGCCCCAGCCGCACTGAGCACTGCGCAACGTCCGGACGGCCCGCTGAGCGGGGAGCCGCCGCCAGGTGCAGCCTCCCGCCGCGCCCGCCCCCGCGGACCCCGCAGGCCCGAGGGGAGTCCGCGCCCTCGGGGGCACGGCTCCGCCCGCCCGACACTCACAGCTCCGTCAGGTTCTCAGCGCCCGGCAGGCTGCGGAGGCTCTCCAGGGCCCCGGCGCGGGCGCAGCGCAGCCCCGAGGGGCCGTGGGGGCAGCAGACGTCCGCGCAGGGTGCGGCGCCCGCGGACGCCAGCATCAGCCAGGCCAGCAGGCTGCCCGGCCCCGCGGCCCGGCCGTGCCCGCCTCGCAGCATCGCGCCGCCGGCAGCCGTCCGTGCGCTCCCAGCCGCGGCCGCCGGGCCTCCCCCGACACGTGCGCGGGCCGCGTTAAAGGCCCGGCCGCCGGGAAAGGGCGGGGCCCGCGGCCCGCCCCGCCCTGCCCTGCCCCCTCCGGCTCCACCCCTGCCCCTGCGGTCCTCGGCCCCAAGGCTGCCCCTACCCCTTTCGGGGGACCCCCGCGCGCCCCCTTTTCTCTCCAAACCCCAGCTCTAGAGAGAACTCGTTAGAGGTGTCCGCTGGGGTGGGGGGGCTGGGAAGTTGATCCGTTATTTCTCCCAGCCTAAAGCAACTGCCTTTAGGGGGAGGGGAGATGACAGGGCGAGGGCAAGGTTACGGTCGGGGTCATCCCAGCCAGCCCCCGGCCTCAGATCTCCTCGATGCGAGCCCCTGAGAGAGTGTACGATGTCACTTGGGGTAAATAAGGTGGAACACTCCCTAGAGCCTGGGAAGAAAAGGAAAGGCACCCCAAAAGACCAAACTCAAGACCTGGGGAAAGAAAACAGAAGAGGGAAGGGGTCGCCCCAAAACAGCCCAAGAAGCCGGGATGCCCGCTTTCAGGAGAGACCACAGGGTGGCGCTAGAGGCCCGCGAGCAGAGGTGTGAGCTCAGCGGGGCTGGGGGAGCGGTCTGCAGCCCCCAAGAGCTGCGCCCCAGGCCCCAGCGACCGCCCCTGACCCCGGCCGGCCTGCGCCGGGCCCCAGGCCGGGTGGGGCCCCGCCGTCCTGGGCTGGCATCGATCGCCGCCCTGACGAGAGCATCGATTTCTGCGCGGAGAAATTAATAGGTCTTCTCTTAGCTCCTCGGACCCGGGAGCCGCCCGTGGGTGGAGCTGGGGGGACTCGTCGGTCCTAAGAGGTCGCGTACCCGGAAAGCCCCGGGATCCCCAGCCCCTCCCACCCCGCGAGCCGCGGTGGCTGCAGGTGCCCTCTCGTCTGGAGCCGGGGAGGGGGCGGTAGAGGGCGAGGAAGGGGGTCCCGGAGGACGGGCTCCGGCCGCAGGGAGCGCGCCAGCCCAGACCACCCGGAGGGGCCCGCCAGGCCCCCAGCGCAGACCGTGCCCCAGCCCGGGGACGGGGACACACCGACCGACCGACCGGCGGCCTGCTTTGGGACGGAGACTGGACAGAGGTGGGCCCACGGGGTCTCGTTAGGGGAGCCGAGGGACTTGGCTGGGACGAATCCTCGCGCGAAAGCGGAGGCGGTGGCCCCCGGGTGGGCGGCCAGGCCAACGGCTTGAATGTTCAGGACACGGTTCGCGTTCTTGCCAGGTTTCAGCAGGCTCGCTCGGCCGGGTCGTGGCCACCGGAAGTCGCCCAGCAGGTGTCAGGGCGGCAGAACTCACTCCCCCCTCCGCCCCCCACCCCAACTCCAGCCGGCAGCGCGGCCCCACGTGAGTGAGTCCGCAGGGGCAATGGGCGAGCTCGCCTCTACCATCCCCCTGTATTTGGGCCTTATTTCCCCAACAGACCTGTCCCCCCTCAGTTGTCAGGTTAAATATTTTGGCTTGGCGGGAAGGGCGGGGAGAGCCCGGAGGGCCCAGCAAGCCAATCCGTTGCGCCCCGGGGGGCGGAGGGCGGGCGCTGGGCGCCGCCCCGAAGCGCCCGGACACACCGCGGCCCTGTGCGGCCACCCCAGCGGCCGGTGGGGTTCCAGAACTGTCTCCGGGGCGAGTCCGCGCCGCTCTGCTGGGCAGGCTCCCCGCTGTCCGCGCCGCGCTGGCTCGGGTCGGCAGCTTCGGCGACTGCCTTTCCGTCCGCACCCTGCCTGACTTTCCCGCTCTGGAGGCCCCTCTGAGTCTGCGGCTGTCCGCATCTCTGTCCTCATCAGTCTGTCTCTGGGCTCAGACTGAGTCTGTCTGCAGCTGTCTGTCCCCGGCTCTGTGGCTTTCATCCCTTTTTCTCTGTGGGATTCCCCCTCGTGGGCCCCCACCCTGCCCTTCCCCTCTGGAGCCTGTGTTTCTGTGTCCCTCAGGGCCGGCCAGACCCTTCTCCCCAGAGCCATCTGCAGCCAGGACTGAGTGCAAGGCAGGCCAGGGACATGGCAGTGCCCAGCCTGTGCCGGGGGGTAGCGGGCCTGCTTGTGATCTGCCTCTCCTCGGGATTTGGCCTGGACACGCTAGAGGGTGAGTCCCCCGGGCTGCCTCCCGGAGCCCCATCTCCGCCCACCCCCACCCCCGGCCAGCCGGAGCCCAGACATCTGTTCACCTGCTGCCTGAAGCCTGGCGCTCAGGACTTCCCGCCAGGAAGAGCTGTTAGATCCCCCGCATGACCGTGTTTTCCCCTCTGCTCCCTGGGATGTGAGGACCTTGACACAGAGAGATGAAGAGACGTCCCCCATCCCACACTGCCAGAGAACGGCTTGAGGGGAGAGTCTCAGGGGTCATTTCTAGGGCCACTGAACTCAAAGGGTGCAGGGAAGAGGTGGAGAGCTGAGAACTAGCCACCAGGAAGTAATGAACCCATTGCGCAGACAGGAAACTTGAGGTTCAGAGAATTGAGAGGGAAAGCTGGACTGGGGCCCTCAGCACTTGCCCCAGGGCCTTGTCCCGTGTCCCCCACACTTAGGGACAATCCATAGGGCCCAGGCCAGTTAGTGCTCCAGGCCAGACCCTTCCCATGTGCAGAGTTGGGGAGGGGAGGATCATACAGACCAAGAGGCCCTCATGGGGGTGCGGGGAGCCTGGCGGAGGACACTGAATATGCGAGATTCAAAAGGGGAAGGACTAAGAGTGTGCCCTTCCCCCGTCCCACCGGTCCCTTCCAGACTGAGGCAGCTGGGGGGGGCAGGGGTCCGCGCCCACCCGAGGGGCCCTGTGGCACCCTCAGATGGAGGGCTTCCAGGAGGAGGTCAGAATCTCCCCTTCCTACAGCGATAGGAGAGAGCTGCAAAGGGGCAGGGGCGGGGTCAGGGGTCCCCTGGAGAGCGCTAGTAGGGAAGGCACTGCATACAGGGGACAGCCCCTCCCCCACCCCTCCCCTCCCCACTGCCGGGCCAGGGCAGGGCACTCAGATGCCAGCCATGAGCCCGGTTGTCCGGAGGGGAGCACGTCCCTGGGCGGGGGCGGGGCGTCTGGTTGATCCTGGGACCCAGATGTCCCGTTCCCAGCGCAGCTCTGCGCAGGGCCGGGTCCTGAGGGGAGGCAGGCAGGGGTTAATCTGTGAAGGTCGTAGATTTGTTTTTCCAAATGACTCCCATCAGGGGAGCCCTGAAGAGGCAGGGGCATGATGGGAAGTGGCATGTGGGCGCCTTGGAGAGCCTGATTGGCCTTTGCCTGGAGGGGCTAGAAGTGTTTTCTCATTCTCTCTTTTTGTGCATGTGTACCTGCTTGTGCTCCCTCTCTCTCTGTCTCTCTCTCACACACACACACACACACACACACACACACACACAGGGCAACTGGGGAGAGCCAACAACAGGGACGTTAATGACAACAGGGCGAAGGTGGGATGTAACCCGCAGGGAGCCCACGTTCCCTGCCCACCGCCCTCCTCTCCAGGGGCCCCAGGTCTGTGTGGGAGGGTGGGGGTGTGGGGGGGACAGGGGTGTGGGGGGGGTGCGGGGATCTGT
>PJEM01015138.1:0-12065 GCA_004023845.1 Helogale parvula | reverse complement strand
AGGGGACCGGTCTCAGGTGCCTTGGGGAGAGAAAGGAAAGTGGGCAAAGTGGGTCTAAAGAAGCCAGACACACCCGGGTCCCCAGGGGAGGAGCAGATCTGGGAACCAGATGTCCGTCAATTCACACCACGGCCCCATGGTGGACGCAGCCCTGACCCGAGCTGGATGGATGCAGTGCCAGCCAACAAGGGCCCCGCCCTCAGGAGACCCGTCCTGGGGGGTGACACAGACGCAGACCGCAGCTATGGGGTGAGGCCCCCGTGTTCCGGTGGGCGCTAGAGTGAGTGCTGGCCAGCCTGCAGGGGAAGAGAGAACTCAGGTCAGAGGATCGGGGAGGGGCGGCGGGCTTGACATGAGCTTCGCAGGACAAGAGCCGAGCGTGTGGCCAGGCCCAGGCGCCGTCCTGAGGCGTGGAGCCATTAGTAAGGACCGTGTATCAGCCCCCATGGATGTCAGGCGAGGAGTTTTCACTCGAACGCTCAGCAGTGGGGACCACGGTGTCCCTTGGAGAGTAAACCAATGCAGGGACCAGACGTCTAGCTCCCCTAGGCCTGGGAGGGAAGTGGGAGGTATGAGCCTCAGCCTCCCACTCATAGAACCCGTTCATTCATTCATCACATATTTACTGAGTCCCGGTCTGGTGCCAGGCACTGTACCAGGCATCAAGGATACAGCGATGAATCACACAGAGATCTCGAGCTTGCCGTCAACAAAATAAGTAACTCAGACATTAGCCAACATTATGATTTAAGGAGAAAAGTTAGGCAAGAAAGGGGGGTAGGAAGTGTTTAAAGGGATGGTCGGAGAAGTCCTCAATGAGGAGGTGACATCTGAGCAGAGACTGAAAGAAGGCGAAGGACCATGTAGAGGGAACAGTGTTCCAGCCAGAGGGAACAGAATGTGCCAGGACCTCAGAGCAGAAGCGTGGCTGGCTGGTTTGAGGCACAGCAAAGAGGTGGGTGTGGCTGAGGAAGAGGCACAGGGGATGCCGCTGAGGCCTCGCGGGGCTGAGGACTTGAGCTTCTAGTCAGTGAAACGCGGCCACCAGGGGCTTGTGAGCCGGGAGGAATGTCATCCAACTTGTGTTTTGAGATGATCTCTTTGGCTACAGAGTGAGACCAGGAGGGCAGAGGCGGGGGTGCATCTGGGAGAAGGGCACGCTGCCAGCAGCATGTGCTGTAATTTAAAGGTGGAGACCACGGGCTCAGGACGGTGGGGGGAGTGGAGGGGAGGGGTTGTCACTGTGACCGCAGGCATGAAGCAGGTTGAGGAGGGGAGGGCTCACTCTGGCCCATGTGGACCCACCGGGTGGGCGTCCTTCAAGCCGCCATGAGGCCCAGGGAGGAGCCCACCCCGCGGCCAGAGCGCAGTCCTGCTCCCACGCGTGTCCCGCCCCCAGGGGACACCCCTCTTCCGGCGCTGCCAGGGCAGGGGTGGGAGCTCAGCACGCGCTGTGCTGACGGCCGTCTGCCCCCTGCGCCCACAGTGTGCCCCAGCCTGGATATCCGCTCGGAGGTGGCGGAGCTGCGCCGGCTGGAGAACTGCAGCGTGGTGGAGGGCCATCTGCAGATCCTGCTCATGTTCACGGCCACGGGCGAGGACTTCCGCGGCCTCAGCTTCCCGCGCCTCACGCAGGTCACGGACTACCTGCTCCTGTTCCGGGTCTACGGGCTGGAGAGCCTGCGGGACCTCTTCCCCAACCTGGCGGTGGTCCGCGGGGCCCGCCTCTTCCTGGGCTACGCGCTGGTCATCTACGAGATGCCGCACCTGCGCGACGTGGGGCTGCCAGCGCTGGGCGCCGTGCTGCGGGGCGCCGTGCGCGTCGAGAAGAACCAGGAGCTCTGCCACCTGTCCACCATTGACTGGGGCCTGCTGCAGCCGGCGCCCGGCGCCAACCACATCGTGGGCAACAAGCTGGGCGAGGAGTGTGCCGACGTGTGCCCCGGCGTGCTGGGTGCCAGCGGCGAGCCCTGTGCCAGGACCACCTTCGGCGGGCACACCGACTACAGATGCTGGACCTCCAGCCACTGCCAGAGAGGTGGGCGCTGGCCCAGAACACGACGGGGAGGGGGGCACAGGGAGGGCGGGGGCCGGCGGGCCGGGTGGCCACAGGACCGTGTGCGTCCTCACTCTGCCACCCCTGGGCCCCTTAATTCTCACTAGTCCTGTGAGCCAGATAGTCCTTGTTATTCCTGGTTTGGGAGGAAACTGAGGCTCAGAACAGCGAGGTGACCGAGTGGCTTCCGTGAGCTGCTCTCTAAGCTTTAGGCCGTGCCGGAGCCAGGCCGGACTTCTCTGTCCCGACACAAGTGGCCGCAGCACTGGCCGCCCATGGCCGTGCTGGCAGGTCCTGGACAGAAGGCAGGTGCACGGGAGAAAACCGAAGGAGGGAAGGGAGTGGAGCCAAAGGGGCAGTGAAATAAGGAGGGATGATGGAGGGGAGAACGCAGAAGTCACAGGGGAGAAAAGGAGGGCCTGCCAGAGGCTTGGAGCAGATGCGGGGTCCCCAGCCATGAGGAGGTCAGCTCTCTCACCCCAAGCCTCCGCTGCGGAGCAGAGTAACCAGACCCCCGCTGTATCCGCCGGGCCCCACCTCCCAATGCCTCCGTGTTGGCTGTAAACACTGCCGGTGCGCGGCCGCTCCGTGTACAGTGTCAACACGCCCTGGCCGCCCGCCCCGCGTCCCCGGACAGCGAGCTGCCACCACGCGCAGTTCACAGGCCTTGGGCCCCCAGCCCCAAACCCACCTGCTGCTGCTTGGGGTCGCCTCCTGCCCAGGGCGGAGAGCTGGGGAGGGAGGACGTGGGGGCAGGGCATGGGCGACATGGCCAGGGGTGGCCCCACCTCGCACACACTCCCAGGCCCCCTGGCCCCGAGGCCTCGGTGCCCTGGAGGAGCAGGCAGGGCCCCCTGGCACCATGCCCAGTGACGATGTGAGCACCAGGCCCAGACAGGACAGCAAGCAGGGGAGAAGCAGCCGTGGTGGACAAGGTCACTGCTCTGCCCTGAGTTCTGACGTCCCTGACCAGGTGCCGCCGGAGGTGGGAGCCACAGAGAGGGGCCGTGTGGCCCTTGTCCTCGGGAACCCATCTCAGGAAAAGAGAGCCAGAAACCCCGGGCCGTGGGAATCGGAGGAATTTGGGTGCAGACTAAGAGTGTTGGGCCAGAGGGAGGGGGTGACACCAGAACCGAGGGGCGGGCGGTGAGACCGAACACGGCTCTCTTCCTGCAGTGTGTCCCTGTCCACATGGGCTGGCCTGCACAGCCGGGGGCGAGTGCTGCCACCCCGAATGCCTGGGGGGCTGCAGCCGGCCAGAAGACCCCCGCGCCTGCGTCGCCTGTCGCCACCTCTATTTCCAGGGTGCCTGCCACCGGGCCTGCCCTCCAGGCACCTACCAGCACGAGTCCTGGCGCTGCGTCACGGCAGAGCGCTGTGCCAGCCTGCGCTCTGTGCCCGGCCGCGCCTCCACCTTCGGCATCCACCAGGGCAGCTGCCTGGCCCAGTGCCCTCCAGGCTTCACCCGTAACGGTAGCAGGTGAGTGTGGGGGTGAGGGGGGCACTCCTGCATCAGCGGGGAGGTCCACGCCGGTCCAGGGCTCATTCCGCGCCCTCCACTTGCCCCTGCTAGCATATTCTGCCGCAAGTGTGAGGGGCTGTGCCCCAAAGAGTGCAAGGTGGGCACCAAGACCATCGACTCCGTCCAGGCCGCACAGGACCTGGTGGGCTGCACCCACGTGGAGGGAAGCCTCATCGTCAATCTCCGCCAGGGCTGTTAGTACCTGCCCCAGGGCCGCACCCCTCCTCCCGGCCACGCCCCCTTACAGGGGCCCAGCTAAAGCACCACTGTCCTTCACCCTGGGTCCCGGTCCTGAGGGCCCCCTCCTTGCGCGCCCACTCAGCAAAGCGCCCCGCCCCCCGCCCCGCCCGGACCGCCACCTCCCCTGCGCCGCTCCAGCCCCGGCTTCCCTGTTTGCAGACAACCTAGAGCAGGGCCTACAGCACAGCCTGGGGCTCATAGAGACCATCACCGGCTTCCTCAAAATCAAGCACTCCTTCGCCCTTGTGTCCCTGGGCTTTTTCAAGAACCTCAAACTAATCCGGGGAGACGCCATGGTGGATGGGTAAGGGGTCAGAAACAGCCTCTGACCTGACCCCCCTATCACACCTCCTTGTCCTAACACTCCCAAAACAGCAGCGAAGAGCGTGGGCTCCAGAACCAGCTCTGTTTCGTACTATCTGTGTGCCACCGGGTAGGTTACTTCGCTTCTCTGGTCCTCAATTTTCCAATCTGTGAAATGGGGTTAAAGAACACTGCTTATTTCTTGGGGCTGTTGTGACTATTACTTAGGTCATGTCTGAAGCACTTCCAGCACTGCCTGGAACACAGTACGCACTATATAACTTACAGTGACGCCGAACTCTATCTAGATTGGCTGTCATTGTTATCTGATGCTCTCGGCTGACAGCAAGGCTGCCTGGGTTTGAAATCATCCCTGCCACCTGTCCAGCAAGGCCCACGTGTCACCTAGCCAGGACTTGTCAAAACACAGAGAATGCTTTAAAGTACCACCCAGCCAAGTGGTTTTTCCTGTCTCCCTAGAACAGCCATGGACCCGCAGGGGAACCCACACTCCAGCCCCAGGCTGAGTGCCCCTCCTCCCCTGTGCCCTCAGCACAGACAGCCCCTCCAGGAGGAACCCGTAAGGCACCCCCCTTCCCACCCTGGCCCCTACCTCTCGTGCCGAGCAACCCCCCTGCCTCCCGCAGGAACTACACTCTGTACGTGCTGGACAACCAGAACCTCCAGCAGCTGGGGCCCTGGGCGGCTGCGGGGCTCACCATTCCCGTGGGAAAGATCTACTTCGCCTTCAACCCGCGCCTCTGCTTGGAGCACATCTACCGACTGGAAGAGGTGACCGGCACGCGGGGACGCCAAAACAAGGCCGAGATCAACCCCCGCACCAACGGAGACCGCGCCGCCTGTGAGGCCCGACACCCCAACCCCAGGGAGACGGGACCCTCGGAAAGCGCGGGCGCGCGCACGCTGAAACACCCCAGACACGCACCCCGGGCGGAAGGGGGCGCTTGACCGGGACCTTAGATACGTTGGCTTGGAGGCCGCGTTGGCGGGGATGGGATGACGCGGGGTCGGGGTGGAGGCTCGGAAGCAGGTGGCTCAGGCAGAGAGGAACGCGGTCGAGAGCTGGTGTTGGCCCCCCCGCCCCGCCCAGGCCAGACCCGCACCCTGCGCTTCGTGTCCAATGTGACGCAGGCCGACAGCATCCTGCTGCGCTGGGAGCGCTACGAGCCGCTGGAGGCTCGGGACCTGCTCAGCTTCATCGTGTATTACAAGGAGTCGTGAGTGCCGGGGGCGGAGCCAGGGCGAGGGGCGGGGGCCGCTCTGGGGGTGGGGCCAGAGCCTCCGTGGGGCGGGGCCAGACCCCGCCCCGGACAATTCATTCACAAAAGCGGTCAGGTAAGGGCAGAGCGCTGCGGGCGCAGTAGCCGGGAACCCCCAAGTCGCTTTCGCTTGCAGGGCCCACGTCTGGCTCTCCCTTCACTTTATCCATCCCTCCGTGCCTCAATTTCACCTCACCAGTGAACTGGAGAGAACAGTCAGGACTTCCGAGAGACCAGGACCCAGCCCCGCTGGGAAGGCTTAGATAATTAAACTTCAATTCTCTATGCTAATGTTCTGTGCTGACCACATGCTCCTGCCCCAGCAGCGGTTTGGGGAGTATCCATTAATTTGGCCAGTTTTATGCGTAGCTTTGCCAGCATTTCATTAAAGCTGGAGGAAGGGAGGGAGCAGGGACAGCCAAGGGCAGGCTGCTCTTTTCTTCTGAGAGAGTGTACTGACCAGCGCAGGAGGGACAGTGGTTAGACCACAGGAAGGATTTCTCCAAAAGCATGTAGGAAAACAAAACTGAAATTGTTGGCGGAGGGAGGTGGGTCTGGGAGGGCAGGCTGGGGGGTGGCAATGACAAGTACTCCCCGCCTACGGAACACAGAAGATGGGAACCACCTGGCTTGGAAGTGGTTCCTGGAAACTAAAATCGAGAGGTCTTACCTTCCCACAGGCCTCCCTGGCCTGGGAGGAAGGAGGTCAATGGCAGGTGGCCTGTTCAAATGGCCAAGGCTCTCCGAGGCCTCAGTGGAAAGTGAAGGTCTCTAGCATGGGAAGCTGGAGACTGTTAAATACCGATTCCTGGGCCCTACTCCCACAGAGCCTGATTCACTTAGTCCTGGGTAGGGCCCAGGAATCTGGATTTCTAACAAGCTCCCTGGTAATGCTGAATCTCCTGGTCCATGGACCACACTTTGAGGGGCACTAACGTGGGCTGCAATGTACACGGCACCCCCTGCCTGGCTTGTGCAGTTCACAATCTACACAACTGTACCCAGCTGCCTCTGGGCTCAAATGGTAGAGACTCTTCAAAGTCCTTCCGGAAGCTCCCCTACCATCACCGCCCTGCAGTATGGCTGTGGCTGTGCTCGCTCAGAGATGGGCTGTGGGTCCTGGCCCAATTCCAGCTCTGAGCAGACCCACTCAGTGAGTGCCCCCCAAAGAGCAGGGCGCCTTCATGCGTACTGGAAGGAGAAGGACCATGACAGTCTTCAAGGGGTTCAGAGAAGAGGAGAGGTGCTAAACACTGGGGTCGGGCTGAGCCGCCTCTCAGTTCCGGGGGGCGGGATGTTCAGCCCATTCCAGAATGCCACGGAGCACATAGGTCCAGATGCCTGTGGGACCCAGAGCTGGAACCTGCTGGATGTGGAGCTGCCCCTAAGCCGCGCCCAGGAGCCGGGGGTGACTCTAGCCCCCCTCAAGCCCTGGACTCAGTACGCGGTGTTCGTGCGGGCCATCACTCTGACCACAGCTGAGGACAGCCCCCACCAGGGAGCCCAGAGCCCCATCGTCTACCTCCGAACCCTGCCTGCGGGTAGGCTGAAGAGTTGGAAGTGGGTGGGAGCTAGGTGCCTGAGTCCCAAGGAAAAGGAGGGAACTCAGGCACCAGACATGGAGAAGCTGGGCCACGGGACACCTGGCCCCTGGAGACATGGAAGCCAGATGTTAGAGTCCTGGAAAGAGCAGGCGGTATCCACCTGGGTCCTAAGGAGCTTGTGGATGGGAGAGAGTGCAGGGGGAACACTTGAGCCAGCTCAAGGGCCTTTGAGGGACCAGGGAAGACCAGGATTCTGAGTTCCAGAGAGTTTGAGGGTCACCGATTCCTTGGGAGAAAGAGAGGGGGCTTGGATCCCAGAAAAGGGCCCCTTACCAGACAGTATTTGAAAGGGGAATCCGCAGCCCCTCAGCTGTACCCTACTTACGTCCCCAGCGCCCACGGTGCCCCAGGATGTCATCTCCACGTCCAATTCCTCGTCCCACCTGCTGGTGCGCTGGAAGCCCCCGACTCAGCGCAACGGGAACATCACCTACTACCTGGTGCTGTGGCAGCGTCTGGCGGAGGACGGCGACCTCTACCTGAACGACTACTGCCACCGCGGTGCGCAGGGCAGAGGCGCGGGCCGGAGGGGTGGGGGCGCGGGCCGCGGCGCCATGCGTCTAACCGCTTTTCCCTGCGTCGCGCCAGGCTTGCGGCTGCCCACCAGCAACAGCGACCCGCGCTTCGACCGCGAGGACGCGGAACTCGAAGCCGAGACGGAGCCCGGCTGCTGCCCTTGCCAGCACCCACCTCCCGGGCAGGTCCTGCCGCCGCTGGAGGCGCAAGAGGCCTCGTTCCAGAAGAAGTTCGAAAACTTTCTGCACAACGCCATCACCATTCCCAAGTGCGGCGCGACGCAGGGCCCTCCCCACCCCGAGGGCCTGAGGGCTCTGTGGGGAGGGGATGGGCGGGGCCACTGAAGGGCGGGTCTGGCTGGAGGGGGTGTGGGCGGGGCCTCGGAGAGGGCGGGTCTGGCTGGAGAGTGTGGGCGGGGCCTCGGAGGGGCAGGTCTGACTGGAGGGGTGTGGGCGGAGCCTCGGAGGGGCGGGTCTGGCTGGAGGGGTGGGGGCGGGGCCTGGATGGGGACTCGCTGTGTCAGCCCCGCCCTCCCCGGTCTCCCCAGATCCCCTTGGAAGGTGACGTCCATCAATAAGGGTCCTCACAGGTGAGCGGGGCGGCCCTGAGGTGGGGGGCGGGGGTCCCGGGCCGCCGCCGTGGCTCTGACTCGCGCACTCCCCAGAGACTCAGGGAGGCGCCGCCGGGCAGCCGGGGCCCTCCGGCTTGGGGGGAACAGCTCGGACTTCGAGATCCAGGAGGACAAAGTGCCCCGGGAGCGAGCAGTGCTGAGTGGCCTTCGCCACTTCACGGAATATCGGATCGATATCCACGCCTGCAACCACGCGGCGCACACCGTGGGCTGCAGCGCGGCCACCTTCGTCTTTGCGCGCACCATGCCCCACAGTAGGTGCCCCCCGACCAACCCCAAGGACTCTATCCAATTAGTGCTCCGACTAGGGAGCTTGACCTCCCGACAACCAGGGCCTCTCTCTGCTCACCCTTCCTGGTCCCCAAGTCCTCATCATCCTAGAGCTTCCTGGACCCTCCCAGGGTGGCCCCCTTGGGTTTGAACATGAAGGTGAAAGGAAATCCTTGGGACCGGACCGCCTGCTGCCCTGTCCCACAGGAGAAGCCGATGGTATCCCAGGGAAGGTGGCCTGGGAGGCAGCCAGCAAGAGCAGCATCCTCCTGCGCTGGCTTGAACCCCCGGACCCGAACGGACTCATCCTCAAGTACGAAATCAAGTACCGGCGCTTGGGAGAGGTAGGTACCCCAGGGGCCCCCCTAACCCAGCCCCAGTCTCTGCTCCATCTTCTTCGCAGCCAGCCGTTCTGTGTCGTCCTCAGGAGGCCACAGTGCTGTGCGTGTCCCGCCTGCGATATGCCAAGTTTGGGGGGGTCCACCTGGCCCTTCTGCCCCCTGGAAACTACTCGGCCAGAGTCCGGGCAACCTCGCTGGCTGGCAACGGATCCTGGACAGACAGTATCGCTTTCTACATCCCTGGCCCAGGTGTGCGCAGCCTCTGCCCCAGACCTGTTCTCCCAGCAGCCCCCTGGGTCCCCGGCCCCATCTCCGCCACGCCTGCGTTCCTCCCCCTGCTCTCGTTTCCCAACATGAAAGAAGTGTCCCCTGCCCTCTGACCTCTCCAAATCTGACTCTACTACCTGCTGCCCTCTGACCACCAGAGGAGGAAGACTCCGGGGGGCTGCGCGTCCTTCTCACCGTCACCCCCGTGGGACTCATGCTTCTCGTCATTCTTGCTGCCCTCGGATTCTTCTATGGCAGGAAGAGGTGATGATGACCAGTCCTCCCGGGTCCCCTCCCCCTTCTCTCGCTGAGCCCTCGTCACAAGGTCAGTGTGCAGTCAGAGGATGGTAGATGAGACAGCCCAGAGCACTCCCTAGAGCCTTAATTCATCCCCTGAGGGCAGCATGGAGGAGACAGGCCTTTCAGTGGGGTGACCGCTCACCCCAGTTTAACTGTGACTTTCCCGACCTTACCAGTGAAAGTCCCGCCTCCTGGGACTCCCTGGTCTGTTGGTCACCACATTCTCAGCCTGCAGGGGAAGAGACAGGACACCTCACCATGTGCCCTGGGCCGGCTGGCGCCAGATGCCCCTGGGGCTGAACACAAGAGGGCAGTGGAGGCAGGGTTTTGTTTAGCTGGATTCTAGGGCCACCTGCGCGGGCAGGAGCTGCTTTGCCCCGTCCTCCCTATTCCCAGCCCGTGGATCCCAGGACTTGGAACGTGCGTAGGGATCCCCAGGGTCCCCCCTGATCTGGGATGGGAGTGTGGTCAGTAACCTCCCTCCTCTTTGTCCTCTGACATTGCTCCCTCCTTCCCGGGGACACTTGTAGCCTGACCCCCTCACCTCCCTTTGCAGAAATAGCACCCTGTATGCCTCCGTGAATCCGGAGTACTTCAGCGCCTCTGAGAGTAGGTCTGGGAGTGGGCGGACAGGGGTGTGGGAAAGGGAGACGGGAGGGGAGGACAGCCACGCTTCCGGGACACCTTCTTAGAGAAGGCAGCCCCGGGACCCGAGGCCTTCCGAAGAAGAGAGAAGTGGGAGGGGGCGCAGACAGCATGTTCTTGCCTGGTGACCCCCACCTCTCCTCAGTGTACATCCCTGACGAGTGGGAGGTGCCTCGGGAGCAGATCTCCATAATCCGGGAACTGGGCCAGGGCTCCTTTGGGATGGTATACGAGGGGCTGGCACAAGGACTTGAGGCTGGAGAGGCGTCCACACCCGTGGCCCTGAAGACGGTGAACGAGCTGGCCAGCCCGCGCGAACGCGTTGAGTTCCTCAAGGAGGCCTCTGTCATGAAGGCATTCAAGTGTCACCATGTGGTAAGGGAGAGTCAGGGACAGTGCCAGGGCAGGGTCATAATTAGGCTGGAAGTCGCATGGTAAGAAGGACAGGCATGGTCAAGGATGAGGTCAGGGCACCATCAAGGTCAGGGTTAAGATCTTAATTGAGGTCAAGGTCATGCATGGTCAGGGTTGGACTCAAAACCAGGTCATGGTGGGGCCATGGTAAAATCATGGCCGGGGCTGGGATCAGTTATGGTTGGGGGGCAATACTGAGTGTCATTATTAGGATCATGATTGAGATCAAGGTCAGAGTTAGGTGAATCATGAAGATTGGAAGGATAGTTATGATCGAGGTCATGGGTTAGGGTCAGGGTCATTGTTAGATCAGGATTAGGGCTATGGTCATGGTTGGGTTTAGGATCAGGAGTGGTGTCAGGGTCGGGCTGTGGTCACAGCAGGTCAGTGCTTTGGCCAGGTGGGTCAAGGGGAGCCTGGGTGGACCTGCAACCAGGTTCCTTGTCCATCCCAGGTACGACTCCTGGGTGTGGTGTCACAGGGCCAGCCAACGCTGGTCATCATGGAGTTAATGACCCGTGGGGACCTCAAGAGCCATCTTCGATCTTTGCGGCCCGAGGCAGAGGTGGGGACCAGAAAGACCCTGGGCCAAGGGGCTGGGGAGTTAGAGTCGACCTGGGCACAGTTGCGGGGGAATCCTTGGGCAGGAGTCCAACCTCCGGGTTCCTTCTTCACCTGCCCCCTCTCTCGGCTCTAGAACAACCCTGGGCTCCCACGGCCAGCCCTGGAAGACATGATCCAGATGGCTGGCGAGATTGCGGACGGCATGGCCTACCTTGCCGCCAACAAGTTCGTGCACCGAGACCTGGCGGCCCGGAACTGCATGGTGTCCCAGGACTTTACCGTCAAGATTGGGGGTAAAAGGGTGCAGGCGGGTAGGGGCAGCCTGGGGAATAGAGTAACTCTCCCTAAGCTAGACTAGAAGATCCAGGCCTGGCCCACAGGTCTGCCCCTAACAGCCACCCCCACCCCCCACCCCTGGATCCCAGGCTTCTCGGCCAAGGCCAGAGGGGATGGGGCGGGATGATCTCTGAGGTCCTGCCTTCCAGGATTCTTGGAGGCTGTGGAGGGGGAGAGGGCCGGGGCAGGGCTGGTGTGAGGTTCTGCGGCCCCACACCTGTCCACTCTCGCTTCGCAGACTTCGGAATGACCCGAGACGTGTATGAGACAGACTATTACCGCAAGGGCGGCAAAGGGCTGCTGCCCGTGCGCTGGATGGCCCCCGAGTCCCTCAAAGACGGAATCTTCACCACCCACTCGGACGTCTGGTGGGGCCTGGCTGGAGCAGAGGACCCAAGGGTGGTGCAGGCGGGGCTGGGGAGGGTCTGGGTGCAAGGTGTGGGGCTCAGGCCCTCCTGCGTGCCCTCCAGGTCCTTCGGTGTGGTCCTCTGGGAGATCGCGACTCTGGCTGAACAACCCTACCAGGGCCTGTCCAACGAGCAGGTGCTCAAGTTTGTCATGGATGGTGGGGTGCTGGAGGAGCTGGAGAGCTGTCCCCTTCAGCTGTGAGTCCCTCCATCTACCCTGCCCCGCCCCCACGATTCTGGCCCCGCCTCCTCTGATCCTTTTATATCCGTGGTGCCCAGCTCTGAGCCTTCCCATTTCAAATCCCCACTACAACCCCACTTCCTCCCCCACACCCCCCCTCGCACCAGCCGGCCGCTCATGCTGCACCC
>PJEM01015137.1:0-31482 GCA_004023845.1 Helogale parvula | reverse complement strand
GGTCTGTAGTTGAAAAGAGATTTTACAGATACCTGAGGAAAGTATCGCTCACTCTTCTGTAAAAGGGTGAAAGATTATTGTCAGTCTACTTTGACTCAGTAATTAGCGTTAGTTTGAACAGTGTGGAATGCCCAACTCACAGATCCATCCATCAGAGGAACAAGAATGGTCCTTGAAAGATTCTAATATGTATTTTGACGAAGGATCATACAGTGATTTTACAGTGGTTTGTTAAGGGTACATTTGAAGTGAATATATATCCATTAATAAGCCTGGATGGATTTCAGTATGTGAACTCTGGTTTATATGAGAGAAGTGGTATCCGAATCCACCCTTAGCCTGCCCCATTGTCATCAAGGTTGCAGGTGATCAGACAGGAACCCAAAGTACCCTTGACCCTTGTACAACATGGGATTGAACTGTGTGAGTCCAACTGATAGGCACATATATTTATAGTACACTACTGTGAATGTATTTACTCTTCCTTTTGATTTTCTTAGTATTTTCTTATCTTGAACTTCCTTGATGTTAGGAATACCATAAGAAACACATATAAATTATCAAGTATATTTTAATTGACTACAGTAGTAGCTATTAAAATGACATTGGGGTGTCAAACTTTTATATGGATTATCAACTGCGTGCCTGTTGGGTACACGGAACCCCTGCTTCATTCAAGGGTCACTTGTACTTGTTTAAGCAGTAGGGTGATATCACAAATAATCTTTTCCCAGTGGCCTTAACTTCAAATTATTTGAACTTCTGTTCCCCAAAGTTTCCATATTATATCTTTTCTTCCTTTTTGTAAGTGCTGGGGCTTTAGGAGCTTTTAATCAGGAGGATACAGAAGTATTATTGAGAGTGTGACTGAACAATTTCTTGCTGCCGCTGTCTTGGAATCTATTTTGTATAACCAGGCTGCTGCAGGGAGTTTGAACTGACTCTGGCTCCACCCAATAGCAGACTCACTAGATAACAGTCCTACCATCGCAAGTAGATAGAAGTTCCTGATCAGAATTCCCCATTTCTTCTTCTTCTTGAAGAAGAAAGCCCACTCTCCTGTGTTTGCCTCCTGCATCTCTTAGAGAAGACCCCTGCAGAGAGCGGTGCCATGCTCCACTCCTTTTGCTGCAAATTGTGCATTTTAGACTGAGCCCAGGTAATCCAAAGCACCCCTACCATGCACCCCAAAAAGCATCTGCCGCAGTTCCTGTCATCCTCCACCTGTACTCAACCTTGACCTCACCATCTTACCCCTCATGGCAAAGTGTGTACGTTCCACATGGTCCATGAGTAGTAAATGATTTCTTCTTTGTTGATTGAACCTTAGCTCACGGAATAATTCACAGCGGTTCTACTTAACAACTGCTAATTGAACAAAGTCACCACAAACATAGAAGTCACTACAGAATTCTCAATCACTATTTAAAGTCTTAATCTATGTGTTGTGTTTTGTTCTTTCCTAGTGTGCTTTTTGTCGGCATCTGTAACCCATGTTATTGAGTGGTCAGCTGTATTTCTAAGACGCTTGAGCCTGGAACCTATTTCTGATTCTGTGTCTCCCTCTCTTTGCCCCTCCCTGCTCATGCTCTCTCTCTCTGTCTCAAAAATAAAAATAGAACATTAAATAATCTGTCAGCACAGAGCCCGATGCGGGGCTCGAACCCACCAACATGAGATCATGACCTGAGCCAAAGTCAGAGGCTTAGCCCACTGAGCCACCCAGGTGCCCCATGGGTTGCTCTTTTTAATATACCCTGTAGAACACCTACTAATTCCTATCTGTTTCTCCATTAACACCACTTTTATTGCAATGAGCTGTGATTTCATGGGATCCAGAACCTCCTTTGCCTGGGTAAGGAGTACAAAATCCTCTCATCATCTCCAGTACATGTATATCATGTGCTTTCTCACAGTTTAGGTGTTTCTTCACCCATTTATTTCCCTTGGAAGATTCACCACAGAAATTTAAGGTAAACCATCATGGGTATTAGGATTTCTTTACCTGGTTGAACGTAAGGTCACCCCCACCCCACCCTGGCCCGGCCCCGCCAGGGACATTGGGGAAGGGAATGCTACAGGTCACCTGATTTTCTGCATTGAATCATGCCAGTCATACCCTTGGAAAATATTTGACGACATGAATTGAATAGTTTTTGTAAGATTTAATAGATGGAAGCAGAGATGAGAGGAGATTATTCTCCATGGTTTTAAGTTTTTTCATTTGTCATAGTTAGAAACATTGAAAATTCTCATTCTATCATTCCACTTAGGTTTGTGTATAAAAAAGCTTTCTAATATAATGATAGTATCTTGCTCTTAGATAGAGGACAGGGTTGTTTCTTGGACACAAAAATATATGTCTGCGCCATCGGCAAAGGTTCCAGCAGATAATGCTAGATTTTCTTTAAGACACTGGGGTTTCCTGTGCTCAGGTCTCCCGTATCCACTCTATGTGCAGATTCTCCTTGTAGGAGTTGGGGCGGGGGGCTGAGCAGTGATGTTAGAGCGATCTAGGCGTCTATGGTGTTCGCTGTGTCGTGAGCAAACATCCTATCTGCAGCCAGAATTTGAAAATTATTACAGCCCACCTTGTTACATTATGGAACGTGTAGAATCAATTTTTAGAGTTCTCAAGATTATCCATTGACTTTATCAAAACAAAGTAAATACTCATGGGATGGGTTTGTTTTTCCTCTTGTTTTTGCATCTGTTTTGTGATTGATTTGTACATAACTGTGATATCATATTATTATTATCTTTCTTTGACTTACGTCACATAGCATAATACCTTTCAGGTCTGTCTACTTTGTTACAAATGGCAATCAGGAACAACAAAAGCAGAAACATCAGCAGAGTGGAATGGGGAGGGAGCATGGGCAATATGGGTAAATAGAATTGGGAAGGAAGGGTTCCAGTTATGGAATTAGTCAGTCATGGTGATACAGGATACAACACAGGGCATACATTCAGTGGTATTATAACAGCACCGTATGGTGACAGATGGTAGCTCCCTTGTGGTGAGAGAATTAATGCTATAGAGTTGTCAAGTCACCAACCTTTACATCTGATCTGATGTAACATTGTATGTCAGGTATACCTTCAGAGAAAAGAGAGAACACAAATTAGGTACCAATACACATATACATACATGGGTTACACTGTTTTCTTAAGTTGCATGCAACGAAGGGTAACTGACTCTCCAAATCATGCTCATCCTAGGTGTTCATAGTAAGATGTAGACTTAGGAAAGCAAATTTATCATTATCACAATGGAGGTGAAGGTAAATTGGTGGAGAACAGGTAGGACATGGGAGGGAAGAGAGTGTGCCCAGCTGAGTGAAAAAGTGAATAGGAGCATCTAGAGGAGTCTGGCATCCTCACTGGCCGAGCAGCCTAGGAGACACTTGAAGAATAGTCATTTCTGTGAGAGCTTCTGACGTTGTTCCCCCTGCAATGTGCTCTCTCTCATCTCTCCTCTCCTAAAGCGCCTGTACTCGTGGGCACACATCTTCTGAAGACTTTTCTGTAGATGTGGATTCTTCTGGGAAAACATGAAAATGCAATTAAATTTTATGTCTATGCCCTTTTGAGGCAATGTCAGTTTTTGGCAAGAAACCTGATTTGAAAACACAAGAGATCCTGTAGCATGAAGCTGTAGGAATTACTAAAAGGACAGGGAAAACTTGATATTTTGAAAAGCTATGAAATCCAAGGGCCCAAAGCTAAGAAATGCAACACTGCAATCAGAATCCGTTGTACCTGCATTACTTATTCAAAGAGGCACCTATTTCCAAGAATACGTTTGGCATGGTGACTAGAAGAAGGAGGAAAAAAAGTGGTTGGCCATGTTCACCATGCAAGGGTGGAGGCATCTGGACAGAAAAGTGAAGAGAGAGAAGGGCCTTGGTCTCACCTACTTTGTCCTCTTCCCCATGATTAAGAATCCATTGAAACAGTTCATGTTCTGTGATGCAGGCCTGGAATTTGGTCTGGGGCCTATGTTCCGCATGTGAGTGTAGAGGGGGCAGTGTGCTTCATATTACAGACGTATTTTTGTGGTTTTGCTTCATTTTGTAAATACACTCAGTGCCCTTGACTGAACTCAAGCTGGATACCATGGAGACTTGCTTCCATCTGTTGGTTCCCACTTGCGGTGAGCCTCTTCCTTCTCTTTTTCTACTGCCTCGAAAGGATTCACATTTTTATTGTTCTTTGGTTAATCTTGAGAGAGACATGCGGTAAGGGAGCCGTAGGTTCAGCCCTGGCATTCAATAATCTCTGCCTGTCCCTCTTCTACCTTCCTGGATGAATCATATTTGTATGGAGAGGTACCTTCCTATGGGCACTCTCAGGAAGGAAGACAAGAACATCATCCTTGAAAGAAGAATATGAGACGAGATACCAGTCAGCAGGAGGACTAGGACTTATCAAGAAATTGTCATGTTTACTTTGAGATTGTGATTTACTTCCTTGGTGCTCTGGGCACGTAATTCCCAGCAGTTCTTATATGTCCCCTCAAGAATGCTAGGGACCTGAAAACACTGTGAGCCATTACTGGTCTCTGCCCTTTATTTGCTCTGTGCTCTCTGCAGGATCCCTTCACGATAGGTTAATATTTTGTCCCATGTAACATGAAATACCTTGGGCAGATGTACTGAAAGATGTGCATCCGTCACATCGTTTACCCCTGGAAATTTGCATCTGTGTGTCATACTCTTTTTAGTTTCTTCAGGAAATGAAAGCCCTCTCGTATGTTTTCTGCAGATACTAGTGTAGAAAGTGGGAATTGTAAATCAGTCAGGCCTTGCTGCTGAAAATTCCCCTTTGATTCTATACGCATCCTATATATTCAACTGTCTTAAATATATAAACTATAATTCAGCAGAAAAGATCAATGAAACAAAAATTTTGAAAACGCTAGGGGATTCACAAACAATACCTATGTCGTTTGTTTCAAAGTGAGTGTTGTCTCTGCTGTGTGTTTGGAGGACACTGAAACCTTCTATCACAAATAGATGTGTTTTAAGCCCCTGCAAACATTTCTTGGTTTCAATGACCAAAACACTTTAACTCTATCACATTTATTTTTTTATTTGATTTGTCATTTTCGTAATTTGTGTTGTATCCTTACTTTCCTGTTTTGGTTGATGAGTTCTGTTTTTCAGTCATGTTTGTATTACCTTTTCCACTTTGAAATCTGCTCTGAGCCATCTTTTAGGGTTTCCTCCATATAGTGGTCTGTGTTTTCCAGTAGTAGACAAATTCCAAGTCAGACGATCTGGGCTAAAACTCGAGCTGCACTGCTATGACAGTATTCCCAAGGTATTCTGTGAATCGGTAAGATCAATTCTAAATGTTTTTAACGTTGATTTATTCTTTTGAGAGAAAGAGAGAGAGACAGATCATGAGCGAGGGAGGGGGAGATACAGAAGCCCAAGCAGTCTCCAGGCTGTGAGCTGTCATCACAAAGCCTGACGGGGGCTCGAACCCACGAACCGTGAGATCATGACTTGAGCCAAAGTTGGATGTTTAACCGACTGAGCCACCCGGGCACCCCAATGTAAATCAGTTCTAATGTTCTCGCTGGTCACGTGGATTCATGGGAGAATTTATGGAAAAGTGTTAGAATGGTGTGTGGTGCTTAGTAAATGTTCAAGAACAGGAGCTGCAGTTCTTGAAGATACAAGTTGTAATTTCCACAATAATTTTTATCTTCAAAGTCCTCGTGACTTTTCTTTTTCTTGCTTTCCTTTTTTATGTTTGTTTTGTTTTCTCTTAGAATTTAAAAGCATGTCTTTGAACTGAGTATGTTAGCGTCACTTGCAACTTGAGAGAAATATGGAAACTCAGACCTCAGCCTGAAATCCAAGTCAGAATATGAATTTAATGGGATCTTCAGCTCATTCTTATACACATGAACATTGGTGACCTATACATCTAGCTCAGCATCTCTGGTCCAGTAGTCTATGCCTGTCTTTATGTCTGAAGGATGTTTTGTGGTAACTATGGCTTAGTAGGATGCTTCACATTAAGAAGTGTTTGCCACCAAGGTGCTTTTCATTTCTGGGATGATCCTGGGTAAATATTATGCTGTGACTTCGCTATGAACGTCTGGATGGATTTTGATATATCTGCTAAAACTGACATTGGGCTCTGATAGAGATCATTAAATGAGCAGAGCACATTGAGCACTATTGGCAGCTCACGTGTGAACTATTCCAGTCCAAGAACATGGATGTATTTCCATTTTTTTCTTTCAATTCCTGCACAATATTTTATAGTGTTAAACGCGGTTTGACTTCTATCATTATGTTCAAATGTAAGCGTTTTTTGTATAGAAACACAGTAATTATTATGTGTTGTGTTTGTATTCTCCAAAAAAATGTAAACTATGGATGAGTTTTACATACAAGGATTCTTCAGAAGGGAGAAAATTGGCAGCGGAGTAGCAGGACCCTAGGCTCCTCAGTTCTCATGAATACATCTGGATAATTGAGAGATTGTTCTAAAAATCCCACAAATGGGCCTGAAAGCTGACAGCACAAAATCCCCAACTTGTAAGAAAGAATAGGCCACACACACTGAAGATGGCAGAACATTTAAAGACATGGTTTTGGGAGAAAGGAATTGCGGTGCTGCAGAGGACAGAAAGCCATGGTCAGGGAGCAGGTCACAAGACCCAGGAGCACACACGGGAATGCTTATGGAGAACATTTCCCCAGAATCATTGACTTGGGAAATGGGAAGGGCAGAATTTCATGAGCTCTGGCAGCTAGCCTATCTTTTTTTTTTTAATTTAATACTTTATTACCAATTTGGTTTCCATATAACACCCAGTGCTCTTTCCCACAGGTGCCCCTCTCCGTGACCTTCATCTCTCTTCCCCTTCCCCCCTCCCTCTTCAGCCCTCAGTTCATTCTCAGCATTCCAAGTCTCTCATGATCTGCCTCACTCCCTCTCCTGTACTCTTTCCCCCCATTTCCCCTTCCAATGGTCCTCTGTTAGGTTTCTCCTGTTAGACCTATAAGTGCAAGCATATGGTATCTGTCCTTCTCCGCCTGACTTACTTCACTTAGCATGTCACCCTCGAGGTCCATCCGCTTTCCTACAAATGGCCAGATTTCATTCTTTCTCATTGCCATGTAATACTCCATTGTATATATAAACCATATCTTCTTGATCCATTCATCAGGTGATGGGCATTTAGGTTCTTTCCGTGTTTTGGCTATTGTTGACATTGCTGCTATGAACATTGGGGTACATGTGCTCCTATGCATCAGCACTTCTGTATCCCTTGGGTAAATCCCTAGCAGTGCTATTGCTGGGTCATAGGGGAGTTCTACGGATAGTTTTTTGAGGAACCTCCACACTGTTTTCCAGAGTAGCCCCACCAGTTTACATTCCCACCAACAGTGTAGGAGGGTGCCCGTCTCTCCACATCCTCGCCAGCATCTATAGTCTCTTGATTTGTTCATTTTAGCCACTCTGACAGTGCGAGGTGGATCTCAGTGTGGTTTTGATTTGTATTTCCCTGATGCTGAGTGATGCTGAGCATCATTTCATGTGTCTGTTGGCCGTCTGGATGTCCTCCTCGGAGAAGTGTCTATTAAAGGCTTCTGCCCATTTTTTTCACTGGATTATTCATTTTTCAGGTATGGAGTTTAGTGAGTTTCCTTGTAGATTTTGGATACTAGCCCGTTATCTGATATGTATTTGCCACTATCTTTTCCCATTCTGTTGGTTACCTATTAGTTCTTTTTTTTTTTTTTAATTGTTTCCTTTGCTGTAGAACCTAGCCTGTCTTGAAGCCTGGAGTTTTCAGGATCATCAGGCTTGGCTGGGATAGAGCCAAGAGGGCACTGTGCTGCTTCTGGAAAGAAGGCAGGCCAACGACCCGGGGTCAGTCAGTGTGGCAAAGTCATCTGACTGGAATACACAGAGGGGGAGATCAGTCACTACACTAGCACTTTCTGACAGGCCAAATTCACGGACATGCCTGTTGAACTAAAGCCCTGGCTGGAGCTCCTTCTCTCTGATGCCTGTCAGCATCAACACAGAGCGCCCCAAGGGAGGTAGCTCAGTAGGGACCCTGGATATCTGTCTTGCTTCCTCCAAGCCCCCAGCTCCTTTTGCTCAGTTGGTACTGCCCTTGTCTGTCAAGCCTGCCTCAGTCCCAGCAAGGTCAGCCCCTGGCCCAGGAGACCTGTACAAGCTGCTGCCCACACCACAAACCTGACCAGACGGTTCTGCGGCGCCTCAGTTCTGGTGGAGTTGATGTCAGGTCTCGATTCACAAGCAGACCACAGCGTCCCTAGTTATGACTTACCATGTTTAGGCCAGGGATCCTACACTATCCATAGCAGTCACAGAGTGCATCTCAGGCCACTGGCTTAAATAATCTGGCAGGAGACCTAACTGCGTCTTCTAACATACAGAGGAAGGCAGAGCCTTAGACAGAATGCCAAGATGGAAAAATTTATCCAAAGTCAAAGAAGAAGATATGGCCATGAAGGGACATTTAAGTGAAACAGTTATTAGTAACATGCTTGGTGGAGAATTTAAGGCAACAAACACTCATAAGGATACTCTCTGGGCTGAGAAAAGAATAGTGCAAATGGTCCCAGGGAGCTACAGCACTTAAAAAAGAATAAAACAGAGGTGAACAATGCAGTGAACAAGACTGAGGGGCACCTGGGTGGGTTAGTCGATGAAGCATCCAATTGTTGAATTTGCCTGAGGTGATAAGGTCACAATTTAGGAGATGGAGCATGATCCTTGTCTCTGTAGTGACTGCCTGTAGCCTGATAGGGATTTTCTCTCCCTCTCTTCTGCCTTCACCCTCTGTATCTCTCTCAATAAATAAACAGGTGTTATTTTTTTTAAGTAAAAAAAAGGGGGGGAGACAGGCTTAGCAGTGAACAGCACGTTGGAAGTACAAAAGAATGACTTTGTCACCTAGAAGAAGATAAAAATAAAAATAATGAATCTAAGCAAAAGACAGGAGAAGAATCATACAATAGTATTGACATAGGGAACTCAGAGACTCCATCAAATGTAATAATATTTCTATTATGGATGTCTGAAGAAAATGAGAACAGAAAACAGAACATTTATTTCAAGAAATACTGGGAGAAAGCTTCCATGTTCCTGGAGGAAAACAGACATCCATATCCAGGAGTATCAAAATGGCAAAAACAACAATAACAACAGCAAAAACACAAACAAAGAAAACTATTTGCTGCCTTTAGGAGACTCATTTAGACATAAAGACACCTGCAGATTGACCACGGGGAAACTGGAAAACACATAGCATGAAACTGGATGTCAAAAGAAAGCTAAAGTGGCAAGACTCCTCAGATAGTCAGACGTTTGTTTGTTTTTGTTTTTGTTTTTGTTTTGTTTTGTTTTCATTCTACTTGGTGTCCAAGGAATGCTGGCCTCACAGGATACTTTTTTTTTAATGTTTTATTTATTTTTGATACAGAGAGAGACAGAGCTTGAGAGGGGGAGGGGCAGAGAGAGAAAGAGACACAGAACTGGAAATAGGCTCCAGGCTCTGAGCTGTCAGAGCTCGAACCCATGAGATCTGACCTGAGCCAAAGTCGGAGGCTTAACTGACTGAGCCACCCAGGTGCCCGCTCACAGGATACTTTTAAATATGTTTCCACTCTTTCACTATTTGTAGGATTTTGAATAGATTATCTTTAGTTATTATTTTCTTACATGTCAGCATAGAAAAACGAATGCATGTGATCTTGGGCCTTTCTGTGCCGAGAGATTTTTTTATTTTGAATTCAACTTTCATTTTTCTTATAGGTCTAAGAAGATTTCTGAATTCTTGGGTTTAACAGTTCTATTTCAATCCTAGCAACTTGTGCATTTTTAGGCATTAAGTGGAAATTATTTTTTTAAATGTTTCTTTCTGTGAGAGAGACAGAGTACGAGCAGAGGAGGGTCAGAGAGAGAGGGAGACACGAAATCCAAGCAGAGTCAAGTCCCAGAACTGTGAGCACAGAGCCCAACGCAAGGCTCAAACTCACTAACCCTGAGATCAAGACCTGATCTGAAGTCAGATGCTTAACCAACTGAGCAACCAAGCACTCCAGTAGATTTCTTTCCTAGTTTTTAACTTGACAATATATCATTGTATATGTAGTTGAAGGATTCCTAGTTTTGTTGTTCTCCTAAACTGGACATTCCTTTCAATGTTATGGTATTTTTTAATCTGGTTTCCGTTTTATTCATGTCTTTATTTTCTTTCTAAATAAAATAATTTCAGATGTTGCTTTGCTATTTCTTCCTCTACTAAATTTCAGCTGTCTTCCTTTTCTAGTTCCTTTTGGTGTCATGATATTTATATGAATGTTTTCCTTATCTGAAGCATTTATAGCATTAAAAAATAGAAAAATTGAAAGTCGTAAAAAACTTAGCAGAAATAATACAAGCATTGACGAAAATAATACAAAATAAATGTGAGGATTCTTTAGGGTTCTCTATAGATCATGTCATCTATGATCCGAGATACTTTTCATAGTTTCTGGCCTTTTTTACAGTAGTGTGTTCCTTTGATTTAGTAACCTAGTAATGCTGGTACCACAGAGAGTATTTTCATATATTCCCTTTTCTTCACTCCTTGGGAATTCTTGTAGAGACATAAAGTTCTTTTCCTGAAGTGTTTCAATGATCCAGTGACATGAAGAGACATAGGACTTTTCCTTCATCGGAGTTAGTTTGTTATTTCTTTGTTGTGTTTATTTTTCGGTTGCCCTTTCAATCTTCTTCGTTGTTGGCAGCAGTGATATTTTTTCATGATGGAGTATAGTTGGTTGAACCATTTTTTTATTTTGTTCTCATCTATTGGTGTCAATTCGTGAGCATATAATTATCCATTGTTGCCTCTTACACACCTTTTTATTTCAGCTGTGTCAGTTATAATCTGTCTGCTTTCACTGCACTGCTGCAACTAGAGTTGATCTCTTCTCTTACATTCTTCCTTGACTGAAAAGTATATCAGTTTTGTTGATCTTTTCTGAAAGCCGATACTTCCTGTGTTTGATATGGTCTTAGCTTTACTCTATCCTATTTTGTTGATTTCAGTTGTATGTTTAAGATTTCTTCTGTGGTAATTTTGGTTTTGTGTGGTAATTTTCCTGATTATTTGAGGCATAGGAAAATGATTTGCACTGTAGCACGACAGTACTACAGAATTTTCATTTAGGCTATGTGGTCTGTGTGTTGTGTGTAAGTTTTGTGTCCATGGAGGGTACAAGTCCTGATGATCCCTTCTCAAACTTTTGGCTGACGTTTTCTGACTGTTTTTAAGTTTGTATAATGGAGCTCTACAGTGTATTCATCTGAGAGTAGTCAGTGGGATGATGTTACTTTCCTGTTGTTTGGTGTCTTTCAGCTGTATCTTCACAATGCACCGAGAGATTCCTGCCAACGCCGTGCTTAGAACATTCTCTTCAAAAAGTGTCAACCGGGGAATATAGTACACCTGAAAATTTTCATTTAATGATAGAACGGGTCAACAATAGGGAGAGTGAAGGGCATGCAACATATCCTGACGACCATATGCAAACAGAGACATCTGCCCATAAGAAGAATCTCACTGCCCGAAGTGGTGAACAGTACAAAGTATTTGGCAAAACTTCCCCTTTCAAGTTAGCTATTTCTGTCAAGCCGGGTGTTTCAGTAACCAAACACTCAAATCAAATCTTGACACATAATTATTTGTTGAGAGAAAATTTTGAAAATCAGGAGAGTGACCTCATTCATGTTGAAAATAAGTATTTGACCCAATGCGAAAATGGGATTGGACTGACCTTTCACTCAAATGTATCTGAGAATCATAGATTTAAAACTGAAGAGGAAAGTGTTAAGTGGCATCAGCTTGAGGGGCACATCAGAAAGAGGTCAACCCAAGAAAATGACGAGGCGATTTTGAATGGACATAGAATTGCTGTTTGCAGTGAATCTGAGGCGAAATTTAACCAAGGCTCCAACGTTAACAAACGTCTGCGTACTCATTTGCCAGAAAACCATGTTGAGTGTAATAAAGGTGAGGAAGTCTTGTCTCAAAGACCTAAACATATCATACAGAGGAGGACACATCTGGGAGACAATCCTTATAGAGAACGTGGGAACGCTCTGCAGCCATCCCCCAGTGTTAGTGATCATCAGACAAGTTGTGTGGGACAAAAGCCATCCACAAGTAATAAGTCTGGAAACACATTTACTCAGTCACCAAGACTAAATATACATAACACAATTGGCACTGGAAAGAAAAGATACACTTGTAAGGACTGTGGCCTAATCCTTCATTGCCACTCAACACTATCTCAACATATGCAAATGCATGCTGCAGAGAAGTCATACAACTGTGAAGAATGTGGTCAAACCTTTAAGGACTACTCATCGCTAAATAGACATGAGCAAATCCATATTAGAGGGAGACTTGACAAATGTCAACAATGTGGCAAGGCCTTTAAGAGTCACTCCTACCTTAGAACACAGCACAGCATCCATATTGGAGAGAAACAGTACCAATGTCAAGAATGCAGCCATGCCGTTAAAGGGAAATCCAACGTCACTTATCACATGGTTGTCACTGAAGAGAAACCTTACCAATGTAAAGAATATGACAAGGCCTTTCGCGAGCACTCACACCTTAGTCAACATCTCAGAAATCATACTGCAGAGAAACCTTACACATGTGAACAATGTGGCCAGGCCTTTACAAGACACTCAAGCCTAACTCAACATCACAGAATTCATACCGGAGAGAAACCTTACAAATGTAAAGTGTGTGGCAAGACCTTTCGCCAGCACTCAAGCCTTACTCTACATCTCAGAATTCATACTGGAGAGAAACCTTACAAATGTAAAGTGTGTGGCAAGGCCTTTCGCCAGCACTCAAGCCTTACTCTACATCTCAGAATTCATACTGGAGAGAAACCTTACAAGTGTCAACAATGTGGCAAGGCCTTTAGCCAGCCCTCAGTCCTTACTAAACATCACAGAATTCATACTGGAGAGAAACCTTACAAATGTGAACAATGTGGCAGGGCCTTTACAAGACACTCAAGCCTTACTCTACATCTCAGAATTCATACTGGAGAGAACCCTTACAAATGTGAAGAATGTGGCATGGCCTTTTCAAATCACTCAAACCTTATTCAACATCGCAAAATTCATACTGGAGAGAAACCTTACAAATGTCAAGAATGTGGCAAGGCCTTTCGCTACCCCTCATACCTTAATCTACATCTCAGAATTCATACTGGAGAGAAACCTTACAAATGTGAAGAATGTGGCAAGGCCTTTATAAAGCACTCACAGCTTGTTATCCATCTCAGAATTCATACTGGAGAGAAACCTTACAAATGTGAACAGTGTGGCAAGGCCTTTATAAAACGCTCACGGCTTTCTCAACATCTCAGGGTTCATACTGGAGAGAAACCTTACAAATGTGGAGAGTGTGGCAAGGCCTTTAGCCGGAACTCAAGCCTTACTCTACATCTCAGAATCCATACTGGAGAGAATCCTTACAAATGTCAAGAATGTGGTAAGGCCTTTATAAACCCATCAAACCTTACCCTACATCTCAAATATCATACTGGAGACACACCTTACAAATGTCAAGAATGTGGCAAGGGCTTTTTAAACCCATCTCACCTTAGACAACATCTCAGAACTCATACTGGAGAGAGACCTTACAAATGTGAACAATGTGGCAAGGCCTTTAGTAGTCAATCAAGGCATATTCTACATCTTAGAATTCATACTGGAGAGAATCTTTACAAATGTGAGGAATGTGGTAAGGCCTTTATAGACCACTCAAGCCTTACTCGACATCACAGAATTCATACTGGAGAGAAACCTTACCAATGTGACAAATGTGGCAAGGCCTTTACCAGTCAATCAAGGCATATTCTACATCTTAGAATTCATACTGGAGAGAATCTTTACAAATGTGAGGAATGTGGTAAGGCCTTTATAGACCACTCAAGCCTTACTCGACATCACAGAATTCATACTGGAGAGAAACCTTACAAATGTCAAGTATGTGGCATGGCCTTTCGCCACCACTCAAGCCTTACTCTACATCTCAGAATTCATACTGGAGAGAAACCTTACAAATGTCAAGAATGTGACAAGGCCTTTCGCCGGCACTCAAGCCTAACTAAACATCTCAGAATTCATACTAGAGAGAAACTTTGCAAGTGTGAACAATGTGGCAAGTCCTTTAGCCAGTGGTCAGTCCTTACTGAACATCTCAGAATGCATACTGCATAGAAACCTTACAAATGTCAAGGATGCGGCAAGTCCTTTAGCCAGCATTCACACCTTACTGAACATCACAGAATTCATACTGGAGAGAAACCTTACAAATGTCAAGAATGTGGCCAGGCCTTTCCCCAGCCATCAAAACTTTCCAAACATCACAGAATTCATATAAGAGAGAAACCTGAAAAATATTAAAAGAATGTCAGTGCCTGTAAGTGGCCTTCAGCCTTTACTGGACATCAGAGAATTCCTAGTGGAGAGTAACCATAGAAATGTAAACAACGTGGCAGGCTCTCCCTGCTCTTCACAATGTACTCAACATTGTAGTTATCACATAGGAGCAAATCTGAAATGGAAAGAAAGTGGCCTCCCATTTACCTAGAATTCAGTCATTGCTCAGTGTCTCAAAATGCACTCTTGATGCAAACCCTAGACATGTAGTGAATGAGGAAAGACCCTCATTTTAAATTACACTTTAGCAAACAGCAGACTGTGCATATAGGAACGTAACTGGGATGATAGATTTACAGAAGTATTAAATTGAACATCAAATGTCAATAAGATTACAGACATCAAAATAGAAAGCAGCACATCAGTCACTCTTTTGAGACATTACACCAAAATACTTGTAGGGAATAATAGAAAGTTAAACACATAGAAAACATATGTCCTCTTCTGGTTCGGAAGAGTTCGTGGATGGGTTTTTGCAAAGTTATAATTAATTTCAATATGTGCTTTGTTGTCGGGAGCCATTCTGAACTCACCAGTTGAGAACACTTGTGAGGTTAAGGCCGGTTTGCAAGGCCTCCTGCTGTCAGAGGATGACTGATATTCATCCCCCCTCAATTGTTTTTGCTTCAGCACCGACCCCCTACTTACCTTGTTGATTGGTATGGAGAGTGACTTGTCCCCTTCTTATAGCCCTACAATGCTGATTGCAGCCTCTAAAGGAACTTACTGTAGGACCTTCTTCTTTTGTGATTATGGGAGCAAACATTTTCTTTCCTGAGAATACTGTTTTTCTTATACTTCCCCTTACGTAGACAGGCTCTTGATCCCCGCTCACTAAGACCTAACTTCTGCATTTGCTATGCTGAAAACTTTGTCTTCTATTTGAATGCTAAAGATATCTTTTTTCGTATGATAAGCATCTAAATCACATACATCAATCACTATTAATAAAGGCTACACATTAGTTTTCTGCAAATCTGTGTTCTGTGAAATTTTTACATATCAAAGAAATTTGTCATCAGAAATCATTTTCTAAGGCAAATGCCACTTCTGTGCTGTTCCCCATACACTTAACCATAAATAAAGCTGAGTCTCAGTCAGAGCAGAGATGCCTGCCTGGTGATCAGAAGGAATCTCAAGGCTCTCTCATCCCTCTCTCCCAGACACCGTCCATCCTTCAGGGACCCCTGGACCAGCTAGAACATGACTCTGGCAAGTGGCACCTAAACAGGGACGTGAAGCAAAGCCCCTCTCTTTTAACTGAGTCTTTCCCACTGCATTAGATGGGATGGTTAATATTCCATCATAGGGTGCCACAGACCCCTCTACATAAGATAAGTAGGGTTAGTTGGTGGATAAGTAAAGAACAATTTTTGAGACGGTATGGGCAATAAAATGTCTAAGGAAAGAAGCCTCTTAATAGACATAATAAAGGTATGCCTTCAACCAGTTGCTCAATTTTTAAATTTTGTTCAAGAACAGTGCCCTGGTTCCACGAAGACAGAACTGTCAGCATAGATATCTCGAATCAGGTTGAAGGCGGTATTAGACAATGTTATACTTCACAACGACCTCAAAAGGTCCCAGTCGAAGTTCTTTCTCTATTGACCCTTAGAAAGAAGGCGCTAGACCCCTCCACAGACACTTTGGGAATCTTCAAGCCCACAGCCCCTCCAAATGATAACAAGGTGGACTCAGGGACTGGGCCCCACGCCACCACTACAAAGCTTTCAAATTTAACATCACACAATTGGGCTTTCCCCGTTCAGAGGACAGGGACTTTGCCTCCATCTGGGTCCCTTCCTCCCATGCCACTTTCAAACGGAGTACGGCTCAGAGCTGCCGTTAGAGAGGCAGAAAGTAGATACAGATTTTGTTTGCTGTGTCCCTGTTGCTCTTAAGGGAGAGTTTGATGAGGACCCTTCTTGGGGACCTCTTCCCTATAACATTGTTAAGGAACTAAAAACTGCCTGTGCCAAATATGCGCCACCTGCACCCTATACTCACGTTGCTAGAGGCCCTGATGTCCCGTTGGATGACGCCTTAGGACTGGATTCAGGTTGCAGAAGCATGCCTGTCAGGAGGCCAATATCTGCTATGGAAAGCAGAATATGATGAGCTAGCTAGGAAAAGAGCAGCAGTAAGTAAAAGGACAAATAGGAGAGACAATGCCCTTGATAAACTTCTGGGTGAGGGTCATTTGGACACTGCTCAAGCTCAGATGTATCTTGACCAGAACATCTTACAACAGGTCACTGATTGTGCCTATCACGCATGGAGAACTTTGCCAGTCGCAACAGGCAGGGCCGCTACCTTGGGAGAAATCCGACAACATTCGGATGAAAGCTCTGAGGATTTTTTATCTAGACTCCTACAAGCTGTTAGAGTGATAACTAATGATGAGGCCGTGGACATTCTCATTAAACTACTAGCGTTTGAAAATGGCTCTTCTGCCTGCCAGTCCTTTTTATGGCCTATAAGAAATACAGGCACCTTAACTGATCATGTCAATCAATTTGAAGAGTAAGTCCAGCCTTTATCCAGGGCATGGCTACCACAGCAGCTTTAATGGGAGAAACAGACCCTTAATATGTCAGGTCCTTAGGGCAGTCAGGAGGTACAAAGAGTGAAAAACCTTCCTCGAGGTCTAATTGCTATTCTTGTGGGAAAGTGGGACCTTTCAGTAGAGACTGCCCTAGGTAAAAAGCAGTTACCTCCCTGCGAAGCGCACGTGTTCCTCGGGTTATCAGTAATAACAACGTGCCCAGAACTATATGCCCTAAGATCAAAAGGGCTTTCCCTGGGGCAAAGATTGGAAATCTAAATTTCACAAAAATGGCCAAACACTGGGGACCAATCTCCAAAAATCTGAGGAACAGGGGAACAGATTGAGCACCAGCTCCTGGCCACAGCCCTCATTGGGGCAACATCCCTCAGCCCTCACAGTTGGTTCGCCAATTTCAGTCTGTCTCCAAGCTCTACAGGAGAATGCCAGGCAGTGCAGGACTAGACCTCCGTTCCACCACCAGCAGGATACTAACGCCTGATTCACCTCGTGTAACTATTCCCACCGGTATAAAGGGCCCAGGCTCTCGGGGGTAGTCTGACTAATATTGGGATGGAGCTCCATCTCCCTTTAGGGCATCACTATAATCCCTTGGGTCGTTGATGCTGATTATCAGGGAGAGATCAAGATGTTGGTGTCTCCTCCTTTCACCAAGCACATTTTTAAGGATCAGAGAATTGCCCAGTTACTATTATTGCCTTATTATCACATACGAAAGGATACCACTAATGCCCCCAGAGGAGGATGCGGCTTTGGGTCTAGCGATATGGCCTTTTGGACACAGGATATTAAGGCCTCCAGGTCCACTAAAGTATTACAGATTCAGGGAGTCCCTTTTCAAGAACTCCTAGACACCGTAGCAGATGTCCCCTACTTCGCAGGAAGAGATTGGCCGTCAGCTTGGCCAAATCTAAATGCTTCTGCTACTCTTGTGGGTATAGGAGAGGTTTGTAATGTGGAAAAAAAAAAACAAAAACAAAAAAAAAACCCCTCTCAAATTCTAAAGTGGTCAGATGAGGGACATAATTCAGGAACTTTTTGTCCGTATGTTACTTCTTCCAACTCTTTTTCTTCATTGGGACAAGAAATTTTATCCCAAATGGGAATGTAACTTTACACCCCTGGTGACAAGGTCGCTAGTCAGATGTTACAAGTGGGGCTTCATCTCTACAAAAGTTTAGACAAGACACCACAGGGTCTAATAACGCCCATGAAAATAAAACTCAAAATTGGACAAAAAAGAGATTGGCTATCCAGATTTGTAGAAGGGGCCATTGTTCCTTTTCCTGCTGACCCAATAATCTGGAAGCCAGATGCTCCTCTTTGGGTAGAACAATGACCCTTCACTTCTGAAACAATAGCAGCAAGACACCTAGAACAGCGTAAGGAAGGACCTACCGAGTGTTCCACTACTCCATGGAATCCTCCCATTTTTGTTAGTAGGAGAAAATCAGGTAAATGGAGATTGTTGCCAGATGAGGGGAATGAATGCTACTAGGAGAGTATGTGCTCTTTCCAACCAGGGAGCCCATCTCCTGTGGCAGTGCCAGAAGGTTCTCAAGTAATTGTGATAGTTTTACAAGATTGTTTCTTCAACATTCCCCTTTATCATGAGGATTGCCAGAGGTTTGCCTTTAGTTTGCCTTCTGAAAACTTTAAGCAGCCTTATCCAAGGTATCGATGGAAGGTCTTGTGACAGGGAATGAAAAAATAGCCTTACACTTTGTCCAAATTTTATAAATCTGGCCCTTGAACCAGTCATACAGGCTTACAATGGCCTCTTCCTCATTCATTCTATGGATGACATACTTTTGGCTCACCCTGATTGAACAGTGCTACAAGAAATCCTAATGGGAACTGTAGGTTCCCTGCTGCAATTTGGTGTAACAGTAGCCCCAGAGAAGATTCAAGAGGAACAGCCCTTTAGTTACTTGGGCAGGATACTTAACACTCCAGCAGTGACCCCTCAACCTTCACAACTAAGAAAAGACCATTTAGTCTCCCTTGATTTTCGAAAACGTTTAGGGGACATGAATTGGATTCAGCCCTATCTAAAAGTTCCTACTTCAGATCTAAGGCCTCTTTTTGACATCCTTCAAGGAGATCCCCATCCCAAATTTCCACAGAGTCGAAGCTGAACAGGCCTTGTGTAAGGGCGAAGAGGCCATCAATCATCAAACTTTATCCAGGGTGGACTATCAAAACCCTTGGTCTTGAATTCCTTTGCCCACCAAACACACCCCAACTGGATGTCTTTGGCAGGATTGTCCCTTGGAATGCATTCACCTCCCAGCTACTACTAAAAAAGTTGTTTGGTCACGATGTGGCCCTTATAATTGTTCCTTACACTAGAGACCAATTAAACACCTTATTGTAAAACATCAAGAATTTGCAAATTGCTGTAGAAGGATCATGGAAGAAATTGGTTATCACTTCCCTACTAATCCAATTCTTTATTTTCTAAAAATTCATCCCCTTATATTTCCAAACAACACTAAGTATGAGTCCTTACCCCAGCCAGCCACGTTGGTTTTTACAGATGGTCCCTCTAATGGAAAGTCTGTTACTATTATTGATGGTCACTCCTGTGTTCAGGTTATCAAGGAAACTTATGTTCAACGAATTCAATTAATGGCAGTCATTTATGCTTTTGCCCATTTGACTGAGGTTCCTTTTAACTTGCATACTGACTCACGTTCTATAACAAGATTGTTTCCCCACATTGAAACAGCCTCTCTTCCCAAGTTTCGGTCCACAAGTTTCCCCTGCTTCACTAACTTCACAAACACTCATCCACCTCCGCACTCAGTCTTTTTTCATTGGGCACATTAGAACTCATAGTAATTTGCCAGGACCCTTAGCTCAAGGAAATGATCAGGCTCATTTGTTTACTAGGGCTGCTGATTCTTCACCTCTAGAAGAAGCCCGTTTATGCTATAAATTACACCATCAAAATGCCTCTGCACTCAGGCTCCAATTTAATATCTCTAGGGAAGCCACTCGAGAAGGAGTCCGCTCTTGTAAGCAATGCCCTACTCATTTTCCAGCCCTACGCTCTGGGGTCAACCCAAGCGGTCTGCGACCCTATGATTTATGGCAAATGGATGTTCCCCTCGTACCATCCTTTGGAAAACTTTGTTATGTTCATGTATGTGTTGATACATTTTCTCATGTCGTTGTCGCTTCTTCCCGGACAGGAGAAGCTTACAAAAATGTAGTTCAACATCTTTTCTTTAGCCTTTCCTATTTGGGCATTCTGAAATCTATGAAACTAACAATGCACCAGCTTACACTTCTGTCGCTTTTAGAAGGTTTATTCGAATTTTCAAGACTTTTCATACCACAGGAATTCCTTACAATCCCCATGGACAAGAAATTGTTGAGAGTACACATCAGACACTAAAGGCTCATATTTTAAAAATTACAAAAAGGGGAATTTAAGGATAACTCTCCACATCACATTCTCTCCCATGCTTTGTCATTAATAACATAAATATAGGTCTTACCAACTGTCCCAATATGTGTAAGCATTGGACTCCAGCTTTAGAGAAACCTAAGACCTTGGTAAGGTGGAAAGATATACTTTCTGGCCAGTGGAAGGGACCTGATGTTGTACGAACCTGGGGACGAGGGCATGCTTGTGTCTCTCCACGGGACACAGACTGTTCTCCGTGGATTCCAGATCATTTATTGGGACACTATGTCGAGCTCTTTAACTCCTCCCTCGACTCCCCTGGCCCCAGAAAGAATGCAGAGGAACCATCAAATCCTCAACCCCCTGCCTCCTAAGGACCCGCAAATCATAAGGACACTCACTCCGACCATGAGTGAGCTCTCCTTGCAGAAAGATTGTCCCCATCGCTGCTGCCGACTCTCCCGATCTACATGGGGCTCCACTCGTTGTACATGAGGACAATGAAAATCCCCGGCAGATGAGGCTATTGCCCTTGTTGAAACTCGAGGAGCCACAGTTCCTCCAGCGACACTGTTTGTAGCTCTTCTTGCACTATTGTCTTCTCAGGCCCATTCGGGTTATGCCATTAAACAGCAGTATTGGACTTCTATCCCAAACCCTCCTATGTTAAGGCCTGTAACGTGGGAAAATGAGCCTCTTTCTGTTTTCACTAGCAATCCATATCTACTCAGAGGCAGCACGGTTGAGTTCTTGGTGCCTCAAATTAGTTCTGTTTTTTTCTTTTTCAGAAAATCCAGTTCTTCTCCCATACGTTTTTCTTATGATCATGCTCTTAAGGGATGCCTTCCCGTCTCCTTTAAGGGCCTGTTACTGATTCCCCATCGACATTAAGGGAAGACATTCATTTTGGTCTATATATTTTGACTCTGGGAGGTGGAGACCCTATTACTGATGGTGAACATTCCATTTCTAAAAAATGAAGTCTCTGCAACAAGCCACCTCCTTTCCAGACTCTTCCTAATGATAACTCACATGACGTCTGGACACTCATTGACATTAACAGGCTTATCCTCGTTAGTGGACTTGTATGGATCCTATGTGAATAGGTTTTTATTTGATATACACTAAAGAAATAATGTATGACAGGTCTAATTTCATGCCCTCTGTTAACTATAGGTATTATATTAAGAACTCACCCATGGGGCTCCCTGGGTGGCTAAGTCAGTTAAGCCTCCGACTTCGCTCAGGTCATGATTTCACGTTCGTGGGTTTGAGCCCTGTGTCAGGCTCAGAGCCTGGAGCCTGCTTCAGATTCTGTCTCTCCCTCTCTCTCTGCCCCTTCCGGTCTCATTCTCTGTCTCTCTTTGTCTCAAAAATAAATAAAATATTTTAAATAATAAAGATAACTCACCCAAAACCTCTTGGTCAGTTATTCTTATACCTAGTTTGTTATCAGTTAACAGATGACATGCTAATGGTTGGGTCCCTCCTCTGCTAACAACTACTATTGATGGCAGTCTCTAAACAAACTAACATTTGGCAGCTTTTGGCTGCAATGCATCTTATTATACTGACCTGTCCAAATGGTCCTACCAATTATGCTGTCACTGCCTGTGTTCAAGCACGCTATGCCCTCCTCTGTTCTGACACATGGAAGGTTACTCTCAAATTGGAAAAGGATGAAAGCTATTGTAGACACGTAAAGTGTGTATTCTAGCAAACTACATGTCTTGTGATAATGAAATTCAGGTTTTAGTCATATATTAAGACAACCGCCTTATGTTATGCTCCCTGTAAAACTGAATATCCCTTGCTATGATGATTATGGGTTGCAGGTCATACAGGAGGTCAATTATGCTCTCATACATCCAGAGGGATTCATTGGAGCCTTAATATTGGGCATTACGGCATGAATTGCCATCATAGGGTCTGTAACTGCTTCCACTGTCTCCTTTGTCCAGGAGGTGCCTACAGCCCAACCGTTAACCAGGGGCAAAAAATGTCTCTTTTGCATTGGCCACTCAGGAAATAATTGACAGGAAATTGGACACTAAGGTTAATGTGTTAGACAGTACTATGTCAGAAATGAATTAAATTTGATAAAATCTCGTTTGGCCCTTCGAAGTCACAAGGAGTATACTTGGATCTGTGTTACTCCTCTCCAGCATAATGGTACCATCCACACTTGGGAGAATATCCAAAATCATCTACCTGGTATTTGGAACCATTCTAATTTTAGCATTGATGTCCAAACCCTTCATGAACAGATCCAGGCAATTGATGCATCCTCTACCTTTATCTCTCCTGCACAGATTGCAACCTTCTTTCTGCAAGGGTGACAGAATCTCTTTAGCTCTCAGGGGCTAATTTCACTCCTGACAAATGTTGACATGGTGGCTGGAGCGTCGATGCTCATTTTGTGCCTTGTTCCCTGTTTCTTTAAAATAAGTAATCAAGGCTTGATAAAGGGTATGTATGAGTCTTCTATAAATGTATGTTCTGGGAATTTTATACATGTCAAAAAATTTGTCAACAGAATTCATTGTCTACAGCAAATGCCACTTCTGTGATGTTGCACATACACTTAAACATAAATAAAGCTGAGTCTCAGTTAGTGCAGAGATGCCTACCCATTGATGAGAAAGAAACTTGAGAGTTTCACTCTCTCTTGCTGACATCATCCATCCTTCAGGGAATCCTGGACTTGCTGGAGCTGGACTCTGGCAGAGATTAAAATACAGACATGCAGCCGGTACTTACTCTAAAGCAAGTTCCAATTTGTTAAAGCAAATATCCACGAATTTACTTATATAGGAAGTTTACATTTTTACAAATAAGTGCTTTTTAGGAAGAAATTGGATGCCACTGTGTGATGTTTTCATTGCTTCTTTCTGTACTCGTTATTAATGCCTTGAGCACTGCCTGTATTAGAATTGGTACAAAATTAGAAAAAGTGGTGAACATTTCATTGTTCGAGAAGACACTTGCTCAGTTCATGTAGTGTGAGCTGTATTTGAAAGGCTCATAGATAGGAGGATTTTTTTTTTTCATTATTTCTGGTGGGTATCTTGTCATAGCCTGTCAGCCTATCATGCTTATAGCATACTTTTGACCTAACAGCATCTTCACAATAGCTAACTAAAAAGAAAAAAAATGAGAGGGGGAGGAGTTCCCAGGTAGCTCAGTCATTAGGCGCTCAGCTCTTGATTTAGCTTAGGGCATATTCTCAAGGTTGTGGGATCCATCTCTACATGGTGCTCTGTGCTGACAGCACAGAACCTGCTTGAGATTCTCTCTCTCCTCTCTCTGCCCCTCCCCCACTTGCATGTGCACCTGCGTCGTGAGCATCCTCTCTCTGAAAATAAATAAATAAATATCAGAACAAAAAGACCACACTTATGAATTGGTCATTGCTTCCTTTTTGAAGCAGTCGTGAATTACCTGTTCAATGTCTCAATGTGCAGTGTTGCTGGAGTTTGGCATCTGGATCTTAATCTACAATTTCTAGAAATTCCCCTGACTCCCTTCCTGAAAATCAGAACTTTTATCTTAGAAGTCTCCCAAGAAACTCTTGTTTTTTCCTTTTAGAACCTCTCTCTTTTGTCTATAATTCTGCAGAATTTGACTCACCCAGTCAAACCTGTAAATTCTTTGTGTATCTTGGGACTCACTTTGTCTGGACCTCCAACTGGAATATAAGCTCCTCAAGGCAGCTTTTTGTTCCCTGCTCTAGCATATGGAGGGGCTCCATATACTTTTAAAAAGTATAACAGCCATATTGAAATATAATTTACATCCCATGAATTCAGTAGTTTTTGGTATATTCACAGATTCACATACATCACCCTAATTTTAGAAGTCTTCATCACCTCATTAACAAAACCTCATAATACCCACGAATCAGTCCTTCCTGTAAGATCCGGGCACCACTAATTTACTCTCTATTTCTATGGATTTGCCTATTCTGGACACTTCATATAAATGGGATCATGCAATATGTATGAGACTTTCTGTGATTGGCTTTTTTTTTTTCACTAGACATGGTGTTTTGAAGGTTCATCCATGTCATAGCAGGTAACTCATATCTTTGTTGTCAAGTAACATTGCATCGTATGGGTATACCACATGTCTATCAGTACTTATGTGGGTGCAAATTTGGATCATTTCTACTTTTTTCTTCCCTTGAAGGCTCCTGTGTGCATTCATGAACAGATTTTTGGGTGGATACGTATTTCCAGTTCTCTTGGGTATATACCGAGGACTGGAATTAGTAAGTACACTTGACTATTTAAGGAATGGCGCAGACTGTTCCAATGTGGCTGTACCATTTTAGATCCTCACTAGCAATGGGCAAAGGTCCCGATCTCATCTTCTACCTTTGGTGTTGTGTCTTTTTTTATTATAGATGTTGGATGATAGTCATGCGGGCAGGTGTGAAATGGTATCTCCTTGAAGTTGGGTTTGCATTTCTCTAATGATTAATAATGTTGAGTATCTTTTTCTTATGCTCATTGGGAAGTTATATATCTTTGGAGGAATGTTTGTTTAAATCCTACACCCAGTTTTTGAACTTGGCTATGTGTCTTTTTATTATTGAGTTGTATTCAGGGTAGAATTCCTTTATCAGACATGTGGTTGGTAAATATTTCCTGCCGTCTGTCACTTGTGTTTTCTTGTTCTAATAGGATGGTTTGAAACATACATATTTAAGATTTTGGTGATGTCTATTTTATCTGGTTTAACTTTTGTTACATGTGCTGTTGGTACCACACCTAAGAAACCATTGGCTAATCCAAGGTCACAAAGATATATATCTGTTTTCTTCCAAGTGTTTTATAGGTTTAGTTTTTCGTCTTTGGTTTTTGATTCCTTTCACGCTACTTTTTGTGTATGGTATGAGGTAGGGATCCAACTTCATTTTTTTATGTGTGGATATCCTGTTTTGCCAGAACCATTTTTTGAAAAAACGATTTTTCCCCTATTGAATTGTTCTGGCACATTTGTTGAACATTAGTTGACCATATATCTAAGGGTTTATTTCTGGATTCTCGGGTCTATCCCACTGATCTATCTGACTGTCTTTATGCCAGTGCCACACACTCCTGATTGCTGTAGCTTTGTAGTAAGTTGAAGTTGGGAACTGTGAATCCTTCGACTTTGTTCTTATTTTGCCAGATTTTTTTAAACTTCTGGGTACCTTATATTTCTGTATGAAGGTTAGAATCTGCAAAATATCTCTGGCAGATTTCCCACTCTGCTTTCCAGCACCTGTTTGGATCAGGACTTACTCTCTGGGAGTGCAGGTTTGTACTCAATATGGTGTTAGTGCCTGAAGGGCTCAGTCGGTTAAACCACTAATTCTTGATCTCAGTTGGGGTCATGATCTGCTCCACAGCCTCCATAGGCATTTCTCAAGAAAAAATACAAATCTTACATTTCTTCTCCAGAAATATAGTAGAAAAAGGATTAATCTTCATAGCAGGTTAATGGTAATTTATTCCACCTGTTCTTTCATAACTGTTAGTTTTGTATTCTACCTGATTCATGGAAGTGATTTCGAAATGAAGATATAAGGTCTCTGTTTATATCTGTATGTATGGTTTTTGTTTGTTGCTTTTTTCTTTTTTCTAAATGTTTATTTATTTCAAGAGAAAGAGAGTGTGAGCATGTACATGCAAGTCTAGGGACAGAGAGAGAGACAGACAGAGAGAGAGAGAATCCCAGTGAGGTTCATCGTACAGCCCATTGTGGGGCCCAGTCTCACAAACCATAAGAGCATGACCTGACCTGAAACAAGAGTCAGATGCTCAACCTGCTGGGCCATCCAGTCACCTCTGTCTGTTTGTATGTGTCCATACATAGCTATGGGTTACAGATGTGTGGGATTTTTCTGTCTCCCGATGGTATTTTCAAAACTAACTTGTAAAAGAACTCTCTTTAATTGGCTCAAACATGTAAGTGCTCCTATAAATTTAATATTCAGTATTAAAGCCATTTAAAGTTTGTTGGTTTAATTAAAATGGTCATGTCTTTGGAGTTATCAACAGCGCTGAATATAATACAGACAAAAAACTTATATCCTACTTGGTTTTGTTAATCAATTAAGTCCTTGTTATCGCTCATAGAATTCGTCATCAAGAAACAGCTGGGAAGGGCAACCAGGTGGCTCAGGTGGTTAAGAATCCAACTCTTGATTTCGGCTCAAGTCATGATCTCAAGGTCGTGAGATTAAACCCTCATCAGGTTCTGTGCTCAGCACAGAGTCTGCTTAAGTTTCTCTCTTTTTCTCTCCCTGTTCCTGTCTCTCCCCCACCTCCCTCTGCCCCTCTCCATGACACTTGCACTCTCTCTTAAAAAAGGGAAAAAAAAAACACCCTAGCTTGGGATGATGTGTGACATTGTCTACTGTCTCAAGAAGTTTCTGCTGTTGGTCTAAACATAATTAAGAACAAGTAGATCGATGTAATAGGATAACAAATATCTTTAGGTGAAATATTTAAAATGTTTCCCCAGATATTTTTGGTAACCTAGAACTTTTAAGTTTTGCTATGTTAAATTATATAATGGTTAGTCATTAATTATCTAGATCACTTCCAAATAAGAAAAAATACTAACACATTATTTACTAAACACAGCCTCCCTTCTGTAGAGGAGCTGCGGATAAATGGGTCCCTTCGTAAATGTCCTTTCACTGAACACTTCGCTATGAGAAAGCATATGTTTCTAGAAATAATAAAATGTCTTTAAAATTTTTTGCCATGTCATAGGATGTTAATATAATACACAGTTCATAATTGTTTACATCTTTATTTTCACTAAAACCCAAGGTATTTGTGGTTACATATACTACTATATTTTTAAAGCTACTAGAAATAATAAAAGGAAACATCTCCATATGGAATGAGAGCAGGATGTATCTTTCCAGTAAAAGATGGTATGAGAAATAGAGATGCATTTTTGTTGAGAAAAAAAGTTGTCAAGGATTTTTGGAAAAGGAATCTTTGGGAGAGATGTTATGCATGGACAGGGCTGGTTAAGATGAGAATACATTTGGGGTGCCTGGGTGGCTCAGTCGGTAAGGGGCTGGCTTCAGCTCAGGTCATGATCTTGCGGTTCGTGGGTTCGAGGCCTGCATCAGGCTCTGTGCTGACAGCTAGCTCAGAGCCTGTTTCAGATTCTGTATCTCCTTCTCTCTCTGACCCTCCCCTGCTCGCGCTCTCTCCCTCTGTCTCTCAAAAAAAAATTTTTTTTTAAATTAGAATACATTTAAACAAGTAAAATAAATTTTAATATCAAAACTAACCTGGTACTGGGGCGCCTGGGTGACTCAGTCGGATAAGCGGCCGACTTCAGCTCAGGTTCTGCTCTCATGATTCGTGGGTTTGAGCCCCACATTGGGTTCTGTGCTGAGAGCTCAGAGCCTGGAGGCTGTTTCAGATTCTGTGTCTCCGTGTCTCTCAGTCCCTCCCCCACTCGTGCTCTGTCTCTATCTCAAAAATAAATAAAGTATTTAAAAGAAAGTCTCGCCTGGTACAAAATTAGAATTTGGTTTTCTCTCTGTTAACAGGACAGAGTTTGCATGAGGTCTGTTCTCCGTGTAACAGGACATAGTTGACAACCCTGGTTGTGTTTCCCAGGCATTGGCTAAATTATCATATTCGAAAGAGATGTGCATAGAGTCAGGTAGGACCAGATCGTTTTAGGGAACTAAAATTGACCTTACAAAGCCGATAAGACCCCTTGGTGAAAAGAACATCCATCTAGTACCTTGTTTAAAAGTTAAAAGGTATCAGAGGTGCCTGGGTGGCTGAGTCGATTGAGGATTCGACTTTGGCTCAGGTTACTATCTCGCGGTTCGTCAGTTCAAGGCCTCATTGGGCTCTGTGCTGATAACTAGCTCAGAGCCTGGAGCCTGTCTTCATATTCTGTGTCTCCCTCTCTCTCTGATCCTCCCCTGCTCGCGTTGTCTCTGTCTCTCTCAAAAAAAATAATGAAAAAACTTAAAGGTTTCAACAAAACAAGTTTTAAAGGAACCTTTATATTCAAACACCATCCTTGCTACACTTAGGTAAATATTTCCGCCATGTTTAATGCAAACAAATTAGTTTTTCTATGATTACCTTTGGTAAAGAAATGAGGGTGATTGTAGTGAGAAAAATTATGCTTGTACTTGTGTAGGCATTAGACTCTAGTCCTGTTACTCATCTCTGAGGTTTTGTTATGTACCTGTAAATCGGATTTGATCCTGAATTCTTCTAGTTTCCTCAAATATCTGGCTTGGACTCACCAAACTTCCAGTTATCTCCCACCTTGACTTGCAACCACTGAGAACAGAGGCCGCCCTCGAATCTCCCGCCAAGGTCCTGTGCCAAGTCGTCCTCACTGAAGTTCGGGGACTTGCACTTTGGATATCCACGTCACAGCTGAGGAAGGCTGAGCCTGACTCGGGGTCCCGTACAGACCCTGGAGACCTCCACGTCGGCTTGCCGGGGAAGAGACGCGGCGGACACGGAGGTCGACTCCCTCCTCCCGGACGCCACATCTACACTTCATACGGTACCTGAAACGAAACCCTCTCGTCGTTGCTTCCTTTCCTGTGCTCTGCCACTGGTCCAGAAAGATAACGCCGCCATGTGCATCTCCCAGGCCACTGCGAGTGTGGGTAACCTTAGCCTTTGAACCACATTTTATTTCAGGCTGGACGCACTGGAACCTGAACTGCCGGCTGGCCTGAAAAGGCCAACAAAACTGTCTTGTGAAGAAGTCTGGTCACAGAACCACCTGAGCAGGGATGGTCAGGACACTCACCGTTGTCTGGAGCGGTTGTCGCTCTCCCTGGGCCCACGGATGGCTGGGTGGTTGGCATGACCAAACAACGCCCCTTGGGTTACCGGAAGTTGCCCGTAACCCTTCACAGACTGAGACACCTCTCAGGTCAACATCCCTGAGCTTGTGTCATCGACATAGAAAAGCTGACCACGAGCTATTCATGATTCAAGATTCGCTTCCTTGGGAGGTGACTGTTTCCTTGGCCAGGAAAACATGCAGATGAGGCTGTGACCCGGAGCATCACCTTAACCCTTGAACGTGCTGCAGAATCTGCTGCTGACACAATGCCCGCCCAGCAAAAACCCTTCGACTTTCTGGCCAAAGTCATGCTTGATAGGAGAGCCCTGGATTATCTTGGAGCCGAACAAGGAGGGGTCTGTGCTGCCACTCACTCACATAAGATCACTGAGCAAGCCTCTAGGCTCAAAATGGTGACTGTTCCGGTGGGGACTTTTCATCAGTCAAATGCGATGGACCCGTGACAAAGCCGCACACATTCAGCAGGTGAAGAGCCATGTGGGTAGCTTCAGAGAGAAGATTTCTTTGATTCTGGAAGGACAGCACTGTTTCAAAGAGGGAGTTCCAAAAATCCTAATCCTCCCCCTCAGTTCATTCAGTCCCAGGGAATTCTTGTCCTGCTTGAGTCTGGCTTTTTTCCATCAGTTCTGGAAATTTTTATCCAGTTTTGCTTTGAGATACCTTTAACATTGTTGGAAACCTCTGCTTGTCCACAGCCCTCTCCTTGAATCTCCTTCAAGGTGAAATACTCTGGCAGGAACACCTTTGCAAGAGATCAGAGTACTTTTTCGCTGCCTGATCACCACCATGGTGGGTCACATGCTCACTCCTGGGAAGGGCGTGTCCTGGTCCCTGCTGCCTTACTTACCCCTGCAGCGTCCCTGCCTGGCTGAAGTTGACATGTGACTGCATGAGGGATCAGCTATAAACTGGCCAACAGCCGACTGCCTCACAGATCAGTGTGATCCAAGGAGACTCAAGTACGTTTTGTGACAATACAATCTGGAGAATTCTCACGTCCAAAGGACTCGCTCCTGATCTTCCTGAGGATCTCCACAGATTTAATAAGAAAGCTGCTGCTGTTTGAAAGCATCTGGAAAGGAGCAGAAAGGATAAAGATGCTAAGTTACAACTGATTCTGATCGAGAGCAGTGGTCACCGGTTGGCTCGGTATTGTCAAACCAAATGAGTCCTCTCCCCTAGTTAGAAATATGAGTCATCCTCAACCTCTGCCCTGGTCATAGAAATGGGTTCCTGTAGCAAGCAATAACATCATTGTCTAGCTAGAAAAAAAAAGTATTATAAGACTAGTGTCATAAATAAATTAGAAAAGATTTTTTAGAAACATTGTTAAGAGAGGTGATTGAGTTCCTTATAATGGCATTGACAAGGAAACTTGTTTTCTTCTGTGACATACATTTTAAGATAATACTTATTTATGACTGATAACATTATACCAAGATACATCAGCCCTGGGGTGCCTTGGGGGCTCAGTTGGATGAGCATCTGATTCTTGATCCCAGGGTTGTGGGATCGAGCCCCAAGTTGGATTCTGCACTGAGCATGGAACCTGCTTTAGATTCACTCTTTCTCTTCCCCTGGCCCTGTACCCTGCTCGTTCTCTCTCTCTCTCTCTCTCTCTCTCAAACAACAACAAAACAACATAAGATACAGGAGACTTAGGAGTTTCATGAAATTTCAAGAACACTTATAGAAATATAACAAAAGCTTAGTGTTACTTACTATTTGACAATACTTGTAATTTAATGTATTCTATAAGCCTAATTAGTTTAATAGTTCTCTTGTATAAGGAAGTAGAATACTTTCTTGATGTCACTTTCCAATGATGCTGCCGAAAATCCCAGTGTTAATTTAGGGACTTCATTTAGGATTTGATTTTTGGAAGGTTGTCAAAAAATATAGAAGGTTTTAGAACATTTAGTCAAATACTAAATGAAGTAATCTTTAGTTATCTAGTTATCATAGGAACCATGGTTTCATAGGCAAATATAGAAAAAATTTTGTTAAATGCTCAGGTTTAAAATTTTTTTCCTGGGGCGCCTGGGTGGCTTACTCGGTTGAGCCTCCAACTTCAGCCCAGGTCAGATCTCACGGTTGTGGATTCAAGGCC